>VWZK01015725.1:24227-115828 GCA_013396935.1 Baryphthengus martii
CGGCCCGCGGCCCTCGGGCCCTTCTCGGCCTATGGCCTCGCCCCGGCCTTGGGGACCGATGTTGAGCCGCGTTTCGGGTCCCCGAAGCGATCGTGAGTTGTCAGCCGCGGTCGATGCGCTCCTGTTCCCCCGTGTGCCGGCTTCCGCCAGCGGGAGTGAGGTCTGGAGGAAAAGAAAAGTTTCTGTCGCTGTTTCCCTGCAGACTTTCTTACAAATAATCTGATGTTGCCTCGCGTTCCTGGCTGCAGGCCTCCTGGAATTTGTCATTACTCTGCTTTCCCTTGGCTTTTTCGGTCTCGTTTGGTCTTCAGGGCCTGCAGTGGACAGCAGCAAAAGTCCAGCAAGGCTTGCTCCCCGGATTAAAGGGATCGTCAGCTTCAGGAGATCCCTTTCTGATTGTGCAGTTTGTGGAGTTGTTCAAGGAACTGGGTGGAGGAAGAAGTGCAAATGTAAAATAAACTTGAGTAAAAACTGTTCTCAATCTGAGTCCAGGAAATGCACTGTTTTGCAGTGGAGCTCATCCCAAGTGAGGGATGTGAAAACTCCTTAAACTTTCAGATGACCTATGTGGAAGTTAATTTTCTCAACCCTGCTTTTAAAGATGAGAATGGTAGTGAGGGGCAAAGCAGTACTGATGTCTGGGTAATGAAGCTTGAAAACAGAGTAATAGCCAAAACATACCAAATTGACTGATGTTTTTTTGTTCATATGGATGTGTTAATCTATTACAATATGCAGGTTTTAGGTGGCTTTCTTCACTGTGTCCTGCATCCTACTTTGGAAAGGCTGGTGTCCAGTGGTGCTCTCAGGAACCCAGCTGGGTGGTGGGCTCTCAAGTCAGTGAGCAGAGAGCGCTGGTGGGATCAGAACCTAGGCCCTATGGCTTAAATGCACCTTCCATTTGAGACCCAGCCTTCCCTGTGTCGTGTTTGTGTATTAACTTCCGCTACAGTTATGTGATAAAATCAGACAAATTCACCTTCCCTGGGTAAGGGGAGCTGTGATTCCCTGCTCTCACCCTTCCCTGCTCTCCTCTCTTTCTCAGCAGCACTGTGACTGAATGGGAAAGGATGACATGAATTTCTGTTTGTTCTGTACCTAATCTCTGCCTGCCTTGAATTTAGACTTTTTGTTTATTTGTTTTCATAGTAATCCTGACATGCATCTCCATTTATTCTTTAACAAAATGCTAACTTGGCAAAACCCCACCTTTCTTCTAGTGTTTCTTTCCGATGGGTCTTCTATTTGGATTTTGCCTTTTTTGTTGTGGGTTATTTATTTATTTATGTATTTCCTCTTCTCCTTCTGTCTGTTCTGCCTGTTGTCCTTTACGCATGGTGTGTGCCTAGGGCACAGCCTCCCTGTTGGGTGGGCTCTGAAGGTGAGCTGCCTGGAGGGGTCTCCGCTGCTTCAGTCCTGGTGGGATAAGTATTAGAGGTGCTGAGTTAGGCTCGGCAAGATCTAAGTTGCTCTCTCTGGCAGAAACTTGGAAGGCAGAAAGGCAGCAGCATCAAGGTGGGTCGAGTAGACATGAGACAGTTATCTGTGCTTGAGGCGTCATATCAAGTGTATCTGCCGTCCCACAACTTTATGGTGTCGCTTCTCTGTTTTAGGCTTTATTGGGTCTCCAGCCTTCCTTGGGCATCGCTCTGTTGATGGCCTTTGCATCTACTGTATTAATAACACTTGCTTCTGCTCTACTTCTTTGGTTCTGATCAAACCCAAGAAGCATCTATTTTTGGGACAGTTTGACTTTGTGCTTGAAGTGCTTTTTCATTGTCAGCGAGTGTTTCATTTTATGTATGAAGCTGCTGAACGTGAAAGGCTGAACATTCACATTTGCCCCCAACTTCAGGGTTTTGTTTATTTATGTATTTTCTTCTTCCTGCCCCTCCTTTTAATTAGGTTGCCTGTCATTCTGAGGGTCCTTAGTGATTTGAACCTCGATAAGACATGTTTTTGAGAAATAGGAATATTAGCTCCACGGAACTTAGGAGGTGTTGTTTGGGCCAGTGAGAGTGGTGTTTTTTAATTTTTTTTTTTCAAAGCTGAAATGCAGAAACATTGTGAAAACAGAATTAAAAATCAGGGCATGCTGTTTGCGTGGTGTGACAGTCGCATTTTTTTTTTTCCCAATTTGCTATTTAAGTACTTTGTGATAAATACAGCCTCTTCTGAGGAAGTGAGCCCTTCTATGAAGCCGTGGTGCCTTTTGTTATAGAACTATCTGTATGTTGAGTTTGTCAAAATAGAACTTCATAACAGACAGAACTGTGTGGGGAGACTTAACAGCCTTTCAGAAGTGTGGGTGAAAGGGTTACCCAAACGAGTTTTGCATCTTTACTTCAGCATGGCAGGGAGCTTCATGAAGGCAGGTGCTTGCGTCTTCCCGTTGCCTTGCCCTAGAGCAATGAGGGTTTTCCAAAGTGCAGCAGGATTTGGGAATCCTTGTCCTCTCTGACTTTTGTCTTCTAGACAAGAAAGCTCCTCCATAGATGCGACTTAGAATTTACTTGGTCTGTGCAACACTTCCGTGCTTCTGGGAGCTCTGTTGTGGTACAAGGGCAGCCACAGTTCAGTGGTGCTTGCAGCTCTCAGCACACTCCTAGGTTCCTGCTATGGCCAGTCCTTCGTCTGGAGCGTGGCAATGGAAAGTACACCCTGGATTCTTGGCTGAAATCAATTTGTTTAAACCAGCAATCCTCCAACGGTGTTACGTGCTTCTGTAATAAAACTGCGTGTCAAATGGGAGGGAAGGAGAGTGTCTTGGCCTGTGGTGAGCAGCAGAGCTGAGGGGCAGGGGCACGCGGCTCTGGGGCTGGAGGCAGTGCTGTGGCCCTCAGAGACGAAGGGGAAATCTCGCAAAGTGGGCGATACTTCACTTCTGTCCCTCCTTCCTACTCCAAACACAAAGTGGAGGTTATGGTGGTGTTCAAGTGGGACAGAAAGTGGAAGATGAAAACCTGGGAGATGGGATAGGACAGGAAAAGATAACTGTAGGGAAACATGTAATGAAGTTAAGCAGTGACTGAAGCCAGCACTAAGGATTGTGGTTCATGTTCCTTTGGTGTTTTTTTTGTTGCGGCTTCTCTGTGTCTTAAAAACTAGTGTCTTGGAATTGTTTTCCTCTATGCCTATGGGTCTTGACAGCAGTGGCACGTGCATTCCCCTTGCCACAGCCCCCAGAAGAGAGAAAACACCTGAAGGATGGAGAGGATATGCTTCCTGCCGACTGGGGCTGCTCTGATTGTTTTGCGACCGTACGAGCGCACGTGATTACTGCCTTAAACCAGGAAGGATGCAGTTTGGAAAATCAAGATCTTGCTGCTTCAGCTTCCCTCCTCCCTTCAAAGGAATCAGCAGGCTTTTTACGTAGATTTTGGGTGTAAATAAACACTCAGGGTGTCAGCTAAACAGGAAGACCTGTTTAAGTGGTGACTTGGCCCTAAGAAGGTGTGTTTCCAGGCTGGGCTTCTTGTTTGGTTTTGGGCCAAGGAATGTCCAAGGGAGGCATTGAAAACATTCCCTTTATAACTAACTGGCTTCTAAAATGTGCCAAGTAAGCATAGTTGGCACACGGTCCTTGGGGTGCCGTTCGTGACAGCTTGAGCTGATCTAAGCTGTGGCTGTCGAACGCTCCTTGCTTTTCTCCTGTGCTAACCGTCTTCCTTGTATTGTTCACATAGTCAGCTGGCTCAGATAACTGACAAAGACTGCTGATGTTGGAGGGAGAGGAGGAGATAGCACAGTCCCAATTCCGATAGCTTAGGCTGCCTTGTTACCACCTACTTAAGCAGCAGGTTAATGTTGCTGTGAGTGAGCGCCAAAGCCTGCTACTGCCAGAAGGGATGCTCTTGCCATCCCTCCCAGCCATATGTCCCCACTGTGCCTTTATGTTGGCACAGATGCTCATCTCACCTGAGTTAGGCCAGATCTTGATCCTGCTAAAAACTGTCTCAACAGAAGAACCACTTGTGCTGACTTAGCTTTCCGAATGTTTTGATGTGTAGATCAAAACTGGCAGTGCACGGCAGATCTCCTTGAGCTGCCCGGTGCCAGGGGTGACACTGGAAGGCAGTCCCGTGACTAGCTGCTGGCCTTGTCACACTGTGCCTTGCTGGCTCCTGGGCTTGCTTGCTCTGGCAGGGCTCCTGAGCTCGTTACTGTCTGGCAGGTGGGTGGTGCTGCGTGATCCACTGCTCTCGGTGCACGAGGGCGTACGCTGCCCTGCTCCTGGGCAAATGCTGGCTCAATGACTGTGGAAGCAGAGCTTAATATTCTGCCTTTCTTGGTTATGGTCTCACAATAATGCCAGAAAATACCCCCTCTCCCTACTACAACCCCCAGAAAAACCTGGTTCATTTGCCTTCAGCTTGACTTCCTGAGTGGGCTCCATCTGCAACAGGGAAAACTGACAACTGCAGTTGTGCTGGGAGCTTGGCTGAAAGGAAACTCTCTTTCTCTTGTCCAGTTCTGAGAGCAATCTGGGAAATTATTTAGTGTTTTTTCTATCCTGAATATTTGGGACAAATCTAGATTAGGGAATGGCTCTGTGTGTGTATTGACTACAAGGATTTGGAATACGTTGGGGCACACCCTAATGCCTTAAGTTTGATACCGGCACATGATGTTGTAATGAAACTGTAGAGTGATACTGGATTTAAGCTAGTGATCCACCAAGGCTCAGTCAGTCCTGAAATCACAGCAGATAAAAAACACTCTTCATCAGTCAATGAAATTTTTCAACCACCATTTTTGAGTAGTGCATGCTGTAGGAGACATACTTTATGAATGTAGAAAGAGGCTGAATTTTTGTCTTCCAAGATAGCTAAGATTTTCCTGAAAGTTTCCTGGAATGTATTTTTGATTATTATTGAGCTGAAAAAGGGAACAGGGTTTGATTGCTTATATGATCAAAATACTCAAACTATTCTCTGTTTATCCAAAAATGTCATTTATGTAAGGGCATCTTTCCTGCAAGGGTGGCACAGGCAGAAACTGTGTGAGATGAAGTCACTTCTCAAGTTTGAAGTGTCTCAAATGAGCTGCTAGTCCCTAACTGAAACTTACTGCCATTTTTTTTTAAGGAAAAACAACCAACTAAGCTCACAGCTATTTAAAAAACAAAACAAAACAAACAAAAAACCCCAAACAAACCCAGACATATTAAGGTTGAAAACCAGCTGCTGGAATATCTTCCAGATCTTCAAATGTATGACATGGACATGTGCATCTGGAATTTACAAGGGTCTGTACCATGGCAGGCAGCCTGTTTTGCTACCCTACATCATAGATGTTTCTACTAATGATGTCTTTTTTTCTTCCTTGCCCCCCAGCTGTTACTTGGATTGTACCATAGAGGCACTATGTACTCAGAGTGGAGATCCTTGCATCTTGTCATTCAAAATGATCAGGGTAATACCAGTGTACTTCACAGCTATCCTGAAAATGTGGGAAGAGAAGTGGCAAATGCAGTGGTGCGTCCTCTTGGACAAGCTTTAATTGCATCATCCATTGGAAGTGAGAGTTTACTAAAAACAGACAAAGAAGTAAGTGCATTTCCTTAGACGTGGTTTCCTTCATGCTAGAGCGGCATCTTCAGGATTTTTGTCTAGCCTCTTTTATTTTTTCTCTCTTTAATAGTCTAAGTTTTATGAGATGTGCTATATTTTTACGTTAGCAATTGACATGAGGGTTCTATGAACAACTAGTTCGTAACAACAGTGTATTTTATGACTAGTAGCAAGTTGTTGTCTGAGCTACTGTACCAGGAAGTTCAGGCTAATGCAAAAAACAGAAACAAAAACAAAAAAAACAACCAAAAAAACACCCAAACCAAACCAAAAAACAGCCAAGGGATTTATCAGTTAAAACATAAAGTCTTTCTAATTATCTTAATTTTTGAAGCAACAGTGTGTGACTTTTCAAAAAAGTCTTAGTATAGTACAAGTATTTCCTAGAATTTGAAAATCGTCCATTACATCAGCCCTTGTGTGTTCTGAAGAGTTCTCTCTACAGGTTAGACTAAAGAGTCAGGATTTAGAATGCTTTGCCATTTATTCCATTTTCATAATGTCACGATATGCAAAACTTGGTGTTTTCTTGCAGTGGATGTTAAATAGAATTGTGTGTACCGTGTAACTACCGTTATTTTGTTGAGTTAGAATCAATGTGCTGTGACCATTGTTTACTTGCTAGTATTTATTCTTAAATAACTTTTGCTTTGTGTTTGGTTAGGTAAAATGGACTATGGAGGTGGTTTGCTATGGACTGACTCTTCCTCTGGATGGTGATACTGTGAAATACTGTGTTGACGTATATACGGATTGGATTATGGCTCTTGTATTACCTAAGGACTCCATTCCTTTACCAGTTATTAAGGAACCAAACCTGTATGTTCAAAGTATTCTCAAACATCTCCAAAATCTCTTTGTTCCAAGGTGAGTGCTGGGGCTGGGACACTTGAGAGGCTCAGGAATTTGAAGCTGTAGACAGCAAGTAACCTGTCAAAGAGACCTGATGGGCCATGGAGGCTCCTGATTAAAATAAAACTACTCTCATTGCAAAGTTACAAGGGAGGTGTCTCTCCAAACCTTTTTTTGTCATTTTCGTTAGCAAATTGAGTTGTTGCTGCTGTGTTTAGGTAATTAGAATTACAGATTATTTGTAGACTTGAATATTAATTGTTCTAAGAACGTCAAGAACTATGTCTGTTAGACGACTGGAAGATGGGGGAAAAGGTTAAATAGCATCACTGTGTGATCATGGGCTTGGTGTTGTGTAAAACTGAGATTGAGGAGCACGCCATGCTTTGTTGACTCAAGACTTGACCACATTTCTGATGTGCTGGAGGTTCTTTCAGGAACTGAAAGCTGCTTCGTGCCTGCGTCTTGCTGCCTGTTAAATGGGCATAATTATGCTGCCTGTCTTTCACTGATGGTTTCGAAGGAATCCTGTGGAGGAGTGCTGGCTATCTGACAGCCTGCTGTTACATGAGACATCCTTGGATGATAATGTTGAGATTCACATGCTTCTAGGTCTTGGACAGAGTTCTATTGTGCTCAAGCTATAGGGAGTGCTCAAACATCATACTTTGTTGATAGTTTCTGACAAGTTTACTTGCTGCTGCTGAGCCCACGTGTTGGATAAGTAAGAGGAGGTTATTTAATGGTGCCCTGTGAAACAGGACTTAAATATTAGCTGCCTGTAATATCTGTAAGTACCAGATCATCTACTTTTATCGATATCATTAATATATCACTGCAAGTGGCCTTCAAAGTGCTCTGCTGCACTTGAATCAGTTAACTTTACCTAAAGGCTTTGTTAATAAGGGGCTTTGAATAATAATTCATACAAATTTAGACAAGGAGTTCATTGTTGTTGATTGCTTCAAAGTCTGCCACCTAACCTTAGTTGTCATTGCTCTTGAAGTGAAAAAAAGCATTTTAATTGCCATTTAAGGGTGGTCACGGCAGCAGCAAAAATCAGAGGAAAGCACGCTTCTGGATTAGACTTCTGCAGAAAGTTGTCTCTGAGCTTTTAATACATGCAGAATAGAATCTTCTCTCTGGGAACCTTTATTCTCTTAGCACAGTAGAGAATGAATTCTTTACTAGTCCATTAAATAGTTCTTGCTGTGATCCCTTGCCTGATTTCCCACTGAGGAAGGCCCCTGGAAGCAGGTGGTTCTCTGGTCCTATTTCTTGTATGCTGCTGGCACAAGCCTTTCTACCTTCCTCTCACAGCTTCGTTGGTGGAGCTTGGTGCAGGGTGGTAGTCTGTGTGTGGTGCTCGTTGAATGAAATAACTAACGTCTAGAGACAGGGAGAGGTTGGAATACCATCACTGTAGACACTTCCCCTGCCATCACCTCAGTATAACTATTCTGTTGTTTTTCTTTTAAAAGCATCTGAGATCTTTCTGAAACAGGTTTGTTTTTTCTTTTCATGGCTGCTGCTGTTAACACTTGATGTTCAAGTCCCTACTTTATTTTCAAGAAAAAGAACTTAAAGTTCAACTTTTGTCCTCCAGGGAGCTGTGGTAAGAATTCACTCCAGCATCAGGAAGACATTCCATAATGGAACTAAAATGCAGAACTGAGTTGTGCACACCTTGCTGGAGTGAAAGCAAAGGCTCGTATTCTGATGTGCCTGTGAAGGGGATGAGGAGAATAATTTCTGATTTTACCCAGTTGATGCAGGTTGCTGGTGCAGATGAGCTCCTGTGGAATACTTACCCAGGATCTCTGGTGGCAATTGGCATTGAGCTATCTCCCGGAATAGCCTCCTATTCTTGTGTTGAAAATACTAAGCTGTTATTATGAGCCTGTGTCCTGTGGAGAGTTGCGATTAAAATAGCTTCTTTCCCCATCCTGGTTTCCTAGAAACAATGTACTTGTTATCTGTCGGCCTTAAAAGTGGTGGCCTGAAGTTGCGGTGAGGGTTTTAGGCTCTGAGGAGGTTGTGTAGTTGAGGTGTGAAACGCAGCAGCCTTAAGTGAGCAGTTCAGCTTAAATAGCATCTCAGGAACATGTGTACACCAAATACAAAGCTGTTTGTATAAATAACTCTAGTTTGAATGCCTATCAGAGGTTGAGTGCTGAATCGAATGTTTACTTGCGCAATTCTTGAAATAGTGTGGTGCTGAAAAATAAGACTAGTGACTAGAGAGAGGGCACTTGCATCCTTCCCTCCAGCACTGACCTTCTCTCCGCCCTGGTGAAATGACCACTCCTTTTTGTGATGTATTTGAGGAGTCCCTAGGCTTTCTGTCTCTAGCAACCTCACGATATTGAGGAAGCCTTGCAGATTAATTAGCAGTGGCAGTTACTGCTGTCAGATGAAGTTCCAGTGCCACAAACTCTTGTTGAAAGCATAGAAAGAAAATAGAGCTCTCTCTCCCTGCCTCCCCTCCACAGGAGATTGAGTTGTAAATACCAGGGTCTTCTGTGCAACTAAAAAGTTTGCCATTCAGTTGACTTGGTGGACAAGAGGAATTTAGAGATGGAATGGGACCTTAGAGCTGCTTTTACTAGATTAGCTCAGAAGTATTCTATTAGTCATCTTGCATATAGAACTCTTATAAAAAGGAGGCTTACATATAGGTTCCCTAAATTATTAGGGAAACAAGTCTTGAAACAGGCTTTGACACTTTATACCTTTCAAGGTTAAGGATGTCTTTTGATTAAAGTTCGTATTCAGTTGTTACTCAGAGAAAAAATAGGGCTATAACCAAGTCAGGGCTTCCTTGTCCCAAGCTTTGTTGTTCTATGGAGATCGTATTAGGAACTAGCATGAGCATCAAACAACCCACTGAAGTCTTCAACTGTAACCAGTAGTCTACAATTTTGCACTAGATGTCTTGTCTCTTTGTAATCTTGTTTCCAGTACTATAATACAACATTTATTCTATCAAGATAAGAGATGATAGTATTTTTAAAGTACGTTTGTCAATAAGTGATCGCAACGTGAGCTACTGTTTTCTAAGAAAAGCAGATCTCTGTCTAGTGGATCAGCATGTTCTTGAGATGCGTACCATGCAACATGACTTGTGAGTTATACCATATAGAAAGTGTTTGGTAGTAATGGGGTAATACTACTTAGTAGTTCACTGCCCAGTAATATTTTTATGATTTTTTTTTTGGTCATCTTTTCAGTAAGTGGTAAGAGAGGGATGAGGAAATGATGTAAACGTTGAAATGTAGCTTGAATATATTGCACGCTCTGATTTGTAATCTCTTTGACTCTAAGTTTTGGGGTTTCTCAGCTTTGTGTACCAGTGTCCTCACATATGGTCCAAAATGTTTCATGTTGCTATTTTTTTTCCCGTTCTGCCATGTCCAAACTGACTGATGTGCAGAGAGCATCCTGCTTTGTGCTGCCTCTGCAACACTCCATGTTGAATGACTCAGCAGGGACAGTGTGGAACTGGTTGTTACTGTAAGGAAAACCTTGATAATATCAACTTGTTCTTTATTCCTTACTTATCCTCTCTTCCTTTAGTCTGGTTTTCCTATTTCACGACCCCTTTCTAGATTTTTATTTTTTTCCTAAATTGAAGGAATTGGGTAGGAGTTAGATCTACATTTGAAAGCAAGAGAGGAACTCGAAGAATTTAAATTAGCTTATGAACAATATCTTCTCCTAACTTTGCCACTTTCCTTCTGAATTATGTATGTAACAATTAGTGGTCTGAATTACATTATCATTGTTTGGTCTAAGATAAATTCCTTCAGGATGATGGGTTGTGCTTCCTCCAATTAGTGTTCGCTGTATGATGGTGGGCTCTATCGTGTAGAGAAGAATGTTATAGTACATCTACTCATTAAGGCAGAGGTAGGATGCTTAGAGTTAGGGTGCATAGAAGCATATTATCTTATATTCCTTGCTCTAGTTCAATAATATTGATGTTTAGTCCTGTAATTGCTCAAAGTTCAGATTGTTGTACGCATCACTTTATAGTTCTTGTTTAGAGATTCAAGTATTGTTTTCTTCTGTTGCAGGCCAGACCCAGGATCTAGTCAGATTAGATTGTGCCTGCAGGTTTTGAAAGCTGTCCAGAAACTGGCTCGTGAATCAACAATTATGGCAAGAGAAACCTGGGAGGTTTTGTTATTATTTCTTCTTCAGATCAATGACATTCTTCTAGCAGCTCCAACTGTGCAAGGTTCATGTTCAACTTTTGTTTAGTTCAATTACTGGAAAAAATCTTCAGCTCTTCTTGATGTTGAGCTGTCAGGGGGTTTGGGGAGAAAACCTGTAAAAAGCTCTTAGTAGCCACCAAATCACAACAGCTCACTGTGCTACACTACTCTGAAATAAAGCATTGTCAGGAAAGACTGAATGATTTGGAGCTGTTTTCCTATCATGTTTTTGCAGAACAGTGACTGTACAGGAGCAACTGATGGTGAACTGTTTCAGGCAAATGTTGTTCCCTGTTTGTGTCACTGAAACCCTCCACCATATGTCTTGCTGTTTGGCCTGCTTACTGAAAAATAATGTCAGTTTATACCTGCTTTTAAAAACAGACATCAGAATGGATACAATGCAATAGAAGACAGCCTAAGACCAGTGCATTCCCAGTGTCCCTTAGGGATACATGTATGTGGCTGGGCTTATACGTTGTGTTTGGCCTTGTAAAAAGGATGTTTGACTGTAACAAGCAGTCAGGGGTCTCTCTTAAGCAAACAATGGTGGGGGAAAAAAAAGGAATTTAAGAACTGGGATCTCATTGGGGAGATAACTTTAGTTATTTAGGTTGAACACTCACTAAAGGCATGCTTGCTTTCTGTTATAAGGTGGCATTGCTGAGAATCTGGCTGAAAAATTAATTGGCGTGCTGTTTGAGGTATGGTTACTAGCTTGTACACGGTGCTTTCCAACACCACCTTACTGGAAAACTGCCAAAGAGATGGTGGCCAACTGGCGACATCACCCTGCAGTAGTGGAGCAGTGGAGCAAGGTCATCTGTGCCCTTACTTCCAGGTAGGAGAAATCCCATGAAAATAAACGTATATGGGGCTGATCACGATTATACATGTTTTGCTCTGGTGTTGCTTATTTTTTGAATGCCCATTAATCTGGAAGTGAATGAGCAAAACGCAGTGCGGGATGTTGCTGGTCTCCGTGGCTTTTACTGTTTGTGTGCCTGCATTCGGCAAGTGAAGATCTGAGTTGGATCATCTCATTTATTGTGTGATCTCAACATCTCTCTGATATTTATCACTTTGCAGTGTGTGTTATTAGTCTCCATCATCATGACTCTTCATCGTGTCC
Organism: Baryphthengus martii; assembly: GCA_013396935.1. Classification (NCBI taxonomy): domain Eukaryota; kingdom Metazoa; phylum Chordata; class Aves; order Coraciiformes; family Momotidae; genus Baryphthengus; species Baryphthengus martii. The sequence goes on from VWZK01015725.1 coordinate 36,002, forward strand.
CATGAAGAATGAGTCATGAATATTAGTATAGTGTTACAGTCTGTGCGTTTAATGGAAGTCACCACCAAAATTGTTAGGTGCTTGTTACTCCTGCGTGGTGCTATGTTTGAGGTAGCTCTTGTACTCTGCCTCTCCTGCCCTGCAGGCGCTGAAGCTGTGCCGTAGCTGCCTGGCGCTGGGCCAGAGGCAGGCTGCAGGCGCCTCTCTGCACACTGGCTCTCTCCTCCAGAGAGTATCAGAGTTGTACAGAGCCGTCCTGGGTGTGGGAGTGGTGAGGATCTGTGGGCTATGGGAGAGGTTAGGCTGTAGGAGAAGGTCCTGAACGGTGAGGGGAGTCTCAGTACCCTTAATACTGGAGGTTTTGTGTTATGAAGTCTTTACAGAAAAGTCTCAGCCTCTTGGAGGAAAGAACTGAATTAACTGGTAAGGAGCAGGGGTCTGAGTCTCTTCTTCCCAGCTCTCTTGGGGTGTCTGTAACTATTTCTGTGAAAGTTCAAAGATTTATTAAAATTGCTGTGCTGTGAAAAGTTCAATAGTATGCTTTTATGCAAGGATTTGTTTTAACTCTAAACCTTTATTTTTTAATTACCCGTCAAAATTCCAAATGTGGGTAGATTTTTCCAGGTTATGCAGCTACTTGTTAAACCTGTGCGAACTAAAGCTGCAATACAAGTTCTACATATTTCCCATGCTATTTCTTGAGCTATTTTTACTCATTAGATGTAGTGTTGCATAACAGAAAATATTTTATGATTCACTGATCTGAAAAGAGCAGCTCTGTCTCAAAACATGCATTGGTGTTCTGCTCCGTGCACTGTGCCCACACTTTATCGTCCACTGTTGACTAACAGTCTTTGTTCTGTTGATGCACAATAATCTGCACCTTTTCTGTAATGTTTAGTCTGCTATTCAGTAGTGGTGTTTTATGCCTGATACCTAAGAAGCTGAACTCCTCTGAGGCTAACTGTAAGTTCAGTGGTATTTTAAACTGCACTTTATCAAAGTTCTAACTTCAAACAGTTAAATTGTTCTTTTAGTAAACAGTGTTCTGAATTAGGTTAGTAACAATAAGCTGAGAAGTAGCATCTTAGCTTAAAACAGTATGGAAAACTATACTGGGCAGCATTAACCTGTATCCGTGGCTATCACTTCATAGCAGGATGAAACTAGGGTCTTACTTGTGTTGCCCTACCAACAGATACTGCTTCAAGTCTGTTTTACCTGTCTTGGATGTGTGGATCATAATTTATTTCTATCTTCAGTCATTCTTGAAAATGTACCAAATTTCAGTTGATGTACCAAATTTTGGCAATGCTTTTTGGAAAAACTTAATTTCTTGCAACTCGTAAGGGAAGAGCGTTGAAGTAGTGCAGCTTGCTGCAGAACAGATGAGGCATGGCTTTGCGGGGAGGGTGCCCAGACTCTTCTGGGTTTGATGGAGCTAGTGCTTCCTCAGCAAAAACCTACCATGGGGTGCTGCCTCTGGGGCACTAAATGTAGATGGGTGCTGGGCCATCACTGTAGCTACTGGAAGCAGTTACTGCCTGGTACAGATGTGTGTGTTCTGATTTGGACCTGAAGAAGGCCTCATGTATCAAAGCTCATTTGTTTTTCTGTCCAAGCTAATAACTGTGATTCCAGACACACTTTGTCTTTTTTTGCATTAGCTGGCTGGAAGCTGCTGTAGTGCCCAGTGCTGGGGGAAGTGGAAGATGATAATTCAGCCTGTTTAACTCCTGCTTTGGGAGTCAGCTGTAGACTTCTGCTCTCCTCCCCTTTCTTCTAGTTGTAATGACTTGATGGCACTATATGACTTTGTAAGTGGGCAATGATAAATGGGATGTTTCTTGTTCATTACAAGCAACTTTAGAAGCAAGAAATGGTGCTAAAAGTGACTAGGTTAGGGAAAGACAAAACCAGATTTCTGGGAATTCTCAAGTATTGAGAAGGTGCAACTTGGCTCTCTCCCATCCTTTTAGAGAACACCAAGATGATGTTACCAGGAAAATTGATCTAGTAAATTTACAAAGCGGGGGATGAATAAGGGGTCAAATCAGAGCAGTGGCTCAGTGAAACTTATTGGTGACTGGTGAGGTAGCTACAGCACTTCTGGGAAACATCTCCACTGATATTTAAGCCATTGTCCTCGTGATATTGTATTGCTGTGAAGCCGCCTGTGGGTTTGCTCTTCACTGTTCTACAACTCCCAGCTTCTTCAGAACATAGCGCGTCTGTTTTGAAGAGCTTGTTTACTCTGTCAATGGCAAATCCCTTGCTGCTTGTAGAATGGCATCGAGTGTTGCTTAATGTGCTGGTGTAAATTGGCAGGCATCAGTAACTTGGAATTTACACCTGCAACCTAATGTTACCTACCGGTGTCATTGGACGCTTTGTAGCTAAAGATTCTTGAGGATAAGGACTTTAATTCTTTACCCCCTTTCCTATGTAACACCTTGTCAGTGATGTGTCTGTGTTAATTGGTGACCTCCTGGCTAAAGAGCAGGAGAGCTGCTGTGAGATGTTGTGTCTTAACAGCTCTTTGCTTGGACCTTTGGGCGGGCTCCAGGGTAGGCGCCCCTCAAAGCTTTAAGAGGGCTGAATGATTGTATTAAATGGGGATCTCTAGGAGAACCTAGGATATTGCTATGTCACTTGTGGGCTCACCTTTGGACTGCTCATTGCTTGGAGGCTAAAATGCACTGTTAAATTTTTGAGGAATATTAACTGAATGACGGATATGTCTGACTTGCCTTCTAGATTGCTGCGTTTTACATATGGACCTTCATTTCCTCAATTTAAAATTCCTGATGAAGATGCTGGTCTAATTCCTCCTGAAATGGATAATGAGTGTGTTGCACAAACTTGGTTTCGCTTTTTACATATGCTGAGGTATTGTAATTACAGCCATTCATTTTTTGTATTCTTGGATCATTTCTATAGATTTGCATGACAAATGAATAATTTATCTGGAGATTGCTAAGATGAAACACCTAAAGAGAATGAAGTGCAAAAGACTTGTTGTACCAGTGCCCTGCAGCTCTTCAGAGCAAGATTTTGAGTGGGTTTTTCAACTCTGAACTCTTTTATTCTTTTGGAATGTAAACTGGTTCATTTAATTAAAGCTTTAGCTATTTGGCATTTTGGAGAATCAGAAAAATGAGACTTGAATGTAGTTTTGTTTTTCTGAGGTAGCAAACAGGAAAAGCAAACAATAGCTCTGAGAGATGTATACTGCTTCTGTTTATTCTCTAGGGTGGTCAAAATAATCTTTTCTAGGGTAAATTTAAAATGCATGTATTTTTTTTATGAAGAAAGCCATACCATTAACTTTAACATCCGTGTTACTTCTCCATATATACATGACAGAAACAAGTGGTTTGTGTGGTTTTAAAGATTCTTGGGAATGGCATTGCATAAATGTTTTGAATGGCCAGAATATTATTTTTTTTTCCTAGAAAACATTATATACTAATTAAAGCTGGATAAACATTAGACTACTTAAAAATTGCTTCTTAACTAGAAAAAAAAAAAGCTGTTTTTCTTAATTTGTGATAGTGATGTTGCAAGTACTGTACTCTTCAAATCTGGAATTGCTGCTACGGGATTTGTATCAGTCAGGAAAAGTTGCTCAAATTTTACAACCCATTCCCTGTCTTGTCGTGGTTCACTGGCAATATTTAATTCATTGTTAACTTTTGAGAGTAACTTTAACAATGTAAGGACTGCGTTCAAAAGACCTCATAAGTAATTAATTAATATTACTGCAGCGAAGGGATTAGTCTGTCAAGGATATGCTCTAGTTCTTTGGACAGTTCAGTGTATTTGAGTACTGTTTGGTATTAAGATGAAGAAGTACTGCCAATCCAGGAAGTGAAAATTGACTTCCTGTGATGGAGTAACAGCTAAAAATTCCTTAATACTTGACGCTGTTTTGTGTTATTTAAATACCTAAAGCTATTGCATTTTTAAGTATTTTTGAAAATCCTAACAGCTGTTCTTGAACTGACTAAAATATATTTTGCTGTTTTTGTGTGCAGTAATCCTGTGGATTTGAGTAACCCAGCCATTATTAGCTCTACCCCAAAATTTCAGGAGCAGTTTCTGAATGTGAGTGGGATGACTCAAGAGCTGAATCAGTACCCCTGCCTTAAACATCTGCCTCAAATATTCTTTCGTGCCATGCGTGGGATCAGCTGTTTAGTGGATGCATTCCTAGGTAATGCTCTTGTCTTACCTGTGGATAGCTGGAAATAGTGACTTAATCGTTTGTTTATTATCTTTAAACTTTTCTTCCTCATAAATAGAGCTGTAACAGTTTATCATTCGCTAATATGTTCTGGCCTTGGTAGGGAAGGGACCTCAGGTAACTCTTAAGTGGCCATCTGTATACACAATAATAATATTTGTATGCCTGAAGTCGTAGATGGCCTTATTTCCAAATGCAAACCAAATCAATCTCAAGTCTGAAAAAAACCCAGTCATCTCTTCCCTGAATAAGGCGTCCTTCTCTTTTTGTCTAATCAATAATGCAAGCGTTTATGCTTCTAGCATGTTGTGAGTTCTGACCACTTTGTTTATAAACTTTGTGAGAAGAGTTGGGTGCAGTGCCTGTTTCTATAAGGTACTGCATTTTGAGTTCAGACCTTTATGCTGCAAGTGCCAGTTTCACCTAGTTTATGGTTAGTGGGTGACAAGGAGTGCTGAGAAGAAAAGCTGCATTTTCTTGTGCTTTCTGGTAACAGAGTAGCTCATATCTGACTGAGAGGTACAGTAGATGTAAGCACTGGCTGGTAAGTTGTAAGTAACACTATATAGCACCTGAAATCTAAAACATTCTTGGTATGCCTCAGGCTTATTAAAAATTCTTCAAAGAAGACATGCTATTGTAACATTGAAGAGCTACCTGTTTCCTACTGCTTTTTTGCTTAAATGTATGTAAACAAATGTTGTCACCTGCCAGAAGTGTGAGCTGAGGTGAGACTGCAGTAGACTTTAGCAGATGTGTAAACTGTGTTCTGAAAATAAATGCCTGTGGAATTAGACTCAGCTTGTACTTGTTTGTCTTTTGGAAAAACCTGAATGGTTTAGTCCTTTTAAGGAAAGCACCTTCAGATCCTCCTGTCTCACTGAATTATGAGATGCCTTTTACTAGGGATATGTTCTGTAAAAATATTTCAAGGAAAAGCTTTGTCAGTACTTTATTCCCCACTGCAAACATGTTTTTGTCACTATAGATTTAACTTTTGTAGAAATATCTTTTTTTTAAAAAAGTTCAGTGATGTGAGAAAGTAGCTGATCATTTTTCTTAAGATGTGGTATTGAATCTTGGAACCTGTTGTCCACTATGGTCTTTCAGGTGTCTTGCCACCAATTTTAATGGTTGCTTTTTCTAATACCAGATGTGAGATATAGAATATTCACTAGTCTGTCAAATAATACCATAACTTGTTGAAGGAGGATTGTATATATGCAATATATGGTCTAATCTTAACAAGAATAGCCTCCTTGTGTTACTCTGTCAAACTCTGTCTTCCTACCTATGATAATAGAATTTAGCAGTCTGCACTGAAACAATCATTTCAAAAAACCCAAACAAACTGGGCATTGGTAGAAGGTGTTCCTCTGAAGTGTCTTTTTACTGTCTATGTACTCTGAATGGATTTTTTTTTTTTTAAACAGCTATTAAATGTAGCATGGATTGAGGAAAAGCATACTATTTCCAAGGTTTTTGTGGAAAAAGTGCGGTTAGTGAGTTTTTTGTGGTTAGTTATTTTCAGTGAAGAAAATAGTTGTGAGGGCGGCATCTCTCAGAGGAGGCAGATGAAGAAGCTGAGCAGCTTGCAGAGTGCGTGCACCTCTGCTGGAACAGCTGTTGTAGTGAAGTCCTCTTGACCTTAAAAATAATCTGAGGTTCTAATCTGAGACTTTTAACCCACTAATGGTGCGGTAGTCCTTTTTGTTCCACATCTGGCTGATTGAGACTCCATTCCCACTGGGGCCTCAGTGATCACTCTATAACTCCCTGTGTGGAGGCAGTGGTGGTGGGGTGTGACAGTACCTGGAATTGAGGTCCTTCACACTGGCAGTGGAGTGCTTCCTTAGGCCCCGGCAGCCCAGGCCCTCCTGTCACAGTGCCAGGAGTTTTGCTGTCTATATGAGCTTTTGATAGGATGTCGAATCAAAGACTTCAGACTTCTGAAGATTTTGTCTAGCAAGATGAAACACCTGAGGTGGTGGTAGGTCACCTGCAGTTCAGAGAGAAAGACTGTAGGCTGTGATACACTTGGGCACAGGAGAGCTCTTGGTGAAATTAAATTCAGGCTGTGGGTGTGGATGTGGAGCGTGCTCAGGCAGGCTGCGGAGCTGCAGTATGGACTCCTTCAGCAAACGCTGATGGGAGCTGTCATTGCCTTCTACACCAAGTGTCAAACATGTGGTTTTCATCTCCCCCTCCTTGATATGTACCTACGTTATGTGTGTATTTTGGCAAAATACTACAACCTCTTTTTCAAAAAAGCGTACCCTACCAGTACGTTTCGTAGCGCGTGCTCTGCCCTCTGCATGGGCTGTTAACGCTAATGGTTTAGCAGGAGTTGGTTGTTCTGTAATGTGTTATGAAAAGTACTTGGATGCTTTAGTGAACGCGGTCAAAAAAAATCCGTGTCAAATCTCCAGCACACTGCAGTTCCACACTTTTATTTTTCAAATGATATATGAGGATGATGATACTCATTAAAACCGAAAGTAGTGTTTATCACTTCAAGCTTTGAAGAGGGATAGTTGCTTCTGATTCTGAAAGGAAAGAGTAACCGTATACCCCACAAATATTTCCCTGAAGCTGGATAAAGACTGATTTAATATCCTGCTGCTGCCAGAAAAATGGCAGCTTGCTCTACTTTCTTACCCCATCTCTTGTGCTGACTTAGTATTTAGCTGTTTAGTAAGGTGGTTAATCTCACAAAACCAGCAGAAAACTGCATGGTAGATGAATTTCATCATAATTCAGTGAGGTAAATTGACTTTAAATTTTGGCAGTAGTGAGCTGTTTAAATTTGCTTTGGCAAATGAACCTCGGCCCTTTCCCTCTGCCTGCGTGCTGTTTCCCACATTCTTTGGCGGTTTTAATCACTTGCTTATCTAATGTAAGAGTTTTCTTTTGCTTGTGCATTTATTTCTGCTAATAGTGAAAGGGGAAAGATGTTTTTCTCACTGCTGGTCTTCTAGGTGGTCAGGAAGGGTGCCAGTCTATTTACAGAAGGCCCAGATGCCTACTGTGTATGAGCCAATGGAATTCTTGCTGAAAGCTTTTTTTTTCTTTATTTACAGGCATTTCACGACCCCGGTCAGATAGCGCACCCCCCACGCCAGTGAACAGGCTGAGCATGCCGCAGAGCACTGCTATCAACACTACTCCACCTCATAACCGCAGGCATCGGGCAGTGACTGTGAATAAAGCAACGATGAAAACCAGCACTGTAAGATTTCATGTTCTTTGTCAAGTAGCTGACCCTTTTGATTATTTGTCAGAGGAAGTAATTTCCTCGCTTCTCGGAGCTGATCTGTTCTTCTGTTCGAACAGGTAACTACTGCACATACTTCAAAAGTACAGCACCAAACCTCCTCTACTTCTCCACTCTCTAGCCCAAACCAGACAAGTTCTGAGCCACGACCACTACCAGCTCCACGCAGGCCAAAGGTTAACAGCATCTTGAACCTCTTTGGATCATGGTTATTTGATGCAGCATTTGTTCACTGTAAACTTCATAATGGATTAAACAGAGACAGCAGCATGACTGGTAAATATTACAGAAAAACATATATACGCTTTTTTTCCCTTGTTTTATTGACATTTCCTACCTGCAAGATTAAAATATACATAATAAAAAAAGAAATCTGAAGTGCTGTATTGTGGTTAACCGCTCCCAGCTGAGCCAGCACCTGTTATTTGCCAAGCAGGTGTCTGGGGGCTAGAAAATAAAAGAAACCCAACCAACTAAAGAAAACAAAAACAAACCAAAACTGCTGCAACCAGAAAACCCACCAAAAACAATCAGAAATTTTTTTTTACTATGAAACGCTCCCATGCTCTAAGTAGCATGGCAGTCCCAATTATGCTAGTTGGAAAAAAATTATTAAGTGAAGGAAATAATGTGATGAGTCCCCTTCCTAATTTGAAATCTGCTTTAGTATCTCTAAGTTATAGCAGCTTTTTATAGTGACTCTTTAAAATTTGAAAAAATGTCAAACATCACTCCAGATACTGCACGAAGTGATACTTCTCTTTGGTTTTGGAGAGTGTTTGTGAAAACGAGTTCTTAAAATAGCAAGTGAAGTTGCTGCTTTTCAAGAGACAGGTGCTACGTGTTTCCATATAGGGCTTGATACCTTACTTGTCTTTGGTCCTTCATAGCTAGATTTATTTTGTCTCAACTGTAGAGGGTAGATGTTTAGAGACATGATAGCTCAGAGCAGCTTTTTAGCGCTCTTTTCCTTTTGGTAATAATACTCAGAAAAGAATACACTTTCTCACTCCTTGCATTTTTTTCTCATTATTCGTGTAGTGTTTTGAATGTTAGTTAAACTGTTCCAAGGCATCTATCAGGAGTCCACTGGCCTAAGTAAGAAAAGGAGGAAGAAGAGGTTGCGGTATTGAGTTTATAGTGGGACTTGACAGCAGCAGTTAAACCGGTGATCTCCCTTCTTTGTTGGGTCACAAATCTCTGTGTGGAGGTGAGGGGATTTGGGATAGGATTTGATATCTGTGAAAGGTATTTTTAGGTATGCAGCGCATGTTTTTTCAAAGTATTCTGTCACGGATTTCTGTTGGAAGGAGGTTCCTCTACAGAAGGCCTGTGACACATCACTAGAGAAATAGCTGAGCTTGGGAGGGAGTAAGGTGTAATTCGAGGGTGTGTTCAGTTGCATATACAGGTAGTGTATTTCTATATTTAATGTTTTTCAGATAGATTGGATCATTTTAATTTTGACATAACCTGTACCTTGAGTAGTTTTGATGAAGTGCTTAACCTGAAAAGGATGTTAGTTGAGATGTTGCTTGTGAACAGTGTCCACTGTCAACAGAGGTGTTGTGATTCTAGCAGAAGTACACGGTCACCTAACAGCAGTCAGAAAATTGTCATGTAGCTAGCCTTACAAAGGACTTACAAGCTTCCTGAACATTAGAAACAACTATTTGGAAATGGATTGATTCTGTTCCTCCTCTGTGTTCTTTGGAGTTTATTTATTAGCAGCAGTGGATCTGAGAGAATGATGTTGGTGGAGACCCAGGNCTCTTTGGAGTTGTCCATAATGAGACCAGTTGTTGCGTGCCACACGTTCTGCCATTTATTAGCAGCAGTGGAGCTGAGAGAATGATGTTGGTGGAGACCCAGGAAACTGGCTGAAACTCTGTAGAGAGGCCCCAAAATCTGATTGCCTGATTTATGCTCTTGGATAAATCCTTCTGCTCAGCCTCTGTGCTAGGTGAGAAAATGTAGCAGGACTTGTAAAGATTTCTGCAGTTTCTCTTGACTTGAAGCATCAATGTCTTTTAAATCAATTTTAAGTCCAAACTGAGAAGCTTCTGTTCTGGGAGTCTAATCTGTGAAGCCTGATGTCTGCAGATGAAGTCTTTTCCTCCCAAACAGTGGAAGACAGGGGATGCTGTGCTGGAGTGGTGTGGTGGACTGGGAGGGTTCTGTATTGTGCTCCCCTTCATCACACAAGTGGGGCTCTGCCTGCCCATCTGCCTGCCTCTGCCCGTGATACCCAATGTAGATATGGCCTGAAGAAAGAGGGCAGCACAGAAGGAACAGTTAGCGGCCACAGTCCCTACCCTTAGGAAAGAGGGCAAAAGCAAATCTGCTACTTCATGGCTGCAGGTTGGTTATACCTGTCCGTCGCTGTCCATCTGCTATCCTCTGTAGCCTGCTACAGTAGAGCTTGTGCGACTAGCGTGAATATTCTCAATGTTTGAAACTGCTGGTGATAACCTTTGCATTAGCTTCATGAAGCACTATGATTTTTATGAGTCCTTTAAATAGTTCATGATTGGGATGTGTCTGCACTTAAAATCAGTTTTTCTGTGTAGTATTGTCTTCCACTGGCATGCAGACACTGTTTCTCTTTTAGCTCTGGGACTGCTGCTGTGTAAGATCCCAACAGCTTTAAACCATTCTAATGTTCTGTTTGTTTCAATGTGAAGCAGTTAAGAATTTCTTCTCTTACCGCTCCCTGGTATGATTTCTCTGTTTTGTTACTGAGTGGAGGACTGAGGGGAAAGAGGTTGAGATAATCCTGATACAGATTGCTTCTTGGTCTTGCAGTGAGATCCCTGCCCTGGGACGCCTTTCTGGAAAGCTGCATTTTCTAATGTGTATTTCTTAGTCTTCTTTTGTCGTGTGACATGTTCTTAGTGAAAACCCCTGGGACCTGACTTCTGAAGAGGTATTAATGAGCTAAATGCAAGTGCCGAACAAGTAACCTGTGGATGAGCTGCACTCTCAAATTCTAGTTCAGAGTTTAGTTTCGTTCTTTTAAATGAACCCTTCTGAATCACATGGACTAGCACACTTTCTCCCATCTTACAGCACAATTCTTTTTGATGAGCTTTAGCAAATAAAGAGCAGTTGATCAAGGCTGATGCAAATGAGTACCTATCCACCCTTCCTTTTCTCCTTGTCCTAGAGCCTCACATATATTACTACTTGAACTCACCCTCCAGGAAGAAAGTCAACAAAAATGACTGGTGGAAAAAATGTGCAGCTTTTTGTAGGTTCTGAGATGAAAAATATGTGGATGGGTGAAAGGATAACTAAACTTGCTCTACTTGACTCCTGCTTTGGTGGGAAGAGGGTGCTGACTGTATAATCTCTAGAGGTCCCCTCCAGCCTCAGCTCTTCTCTGTTTCTGTGAATACAACTGCTGCCCCACTGTTGTTCAGTTTTCTGTCATCTTCATTGGTAAACTTCTTGTGCTGACCCTTGTACAATTCAGAATAATCTTAAGTAGTTCATGTTTGTCCTTGCTGTGGTTTGGTCGGTCTCTCTGGGAAGAGAGAGAATTGTTCTCTCCAGCAAGATTAGCTGGAGGTCACTGTGTATGGCTGAGTGCCAGCGGTGTGCATCACCTGGAAGGCAGTTTTCTTGTTTGCTCTTGGAGCCCTGTCCTTCAAGATAATCCTGTGTTGTTTGGATTCTGAAGCAAAACAGTGATCTTGCCATCGCCGGTGTAATGCATTTGTGCCTCGTGTGTCATGTATCAAGTTTTAGTTTCTTCACGGAGACCTTCATGGTGAAGCTTTATGGCTTTATAGCACGCAGCTAACGAACATTGTTCTGTCTTGTGGCAAGAGAGGAAATAACGGTCTGTTTGAAAATCAATAGTTGGTTTGAAAGGAGCTAGACCCTGCTGGTGGAGCCCTTAGAATTAGAGGAGTGCATAGTATTTATTTAGCTGTTAGTGTGCCATAGATAGCTCTCCATGGTTGATACTTGAGTCTCAACGCCTTCCTGAGAAATTTGCTATGAAGCCTTTATGAAGTTAACCCCGAACATGACAGCTCTGAGGTGTGCGTACACATGCCGAGTGTAATTTCGGTGGCAGGACATGTTTCAGTTAGAGGAACTTGGCCATACAGTGCATGCTGCTGCTAGTTGCTGTCCTCAACAACTTGTGAGAATTGGGAGAAACTTGGGAATATCTTGTGCCAGCATTTCAGCAATGGATTCTTCCAGTCTGCTGGGCTCTCATTGCTGTACCTAAAGTAGCCCGTCACAAGCCTGCCAGCTGTGTGGTTTACAGCAGCTGAGGGAGTCTTACCTGAGCAGGTGGCTGATATCATCCCCCAGGTGCTGTTGGCAGTGGGGGAGTCTTGGGGTATAGTTTTACCCTCATCTCTTCTGGCCCTGCTCTCATTAATATCCCAAAGAATGCTTCTGTCTTAGAAGCAAACTGTAAGGAGCCCTGATTAAGGACATCCTGAATGTTGCTGAGGGACTTGGTCACAGGTCTCAATCGAAGAAGCAGCTCTTACAAGGCGGTGACGTTCCCTCCTGGTACCCAGCAACTGGAGTCTCTCTTCTTCTGTTTTGGGGATGCTGATATTTCTGGTAGTGTTCTGCATTTTATTTCTCCTTTGGAAGATTGTTGGCTGAACCGGTGGTCTGGGGAGTCATGCTTGGGTACACTGGTTGTTAGCAACTGGTCTTAGGGAAGATGGAGCTGTAATACTGTCAGGAGCTCACAGTTGGAAGCAGGAGTATTGCTGTGAGGAGACTTGCAGGTAAGAAACCTCAGGAGAGCCTAGTGCCACGTAGGGACGCGTACGTCAGCTGGGAAGGGCTAATACATCATTTAAAGAGCAGATGTATACGTTCATGGGAGCAGCTCTAAATCTTACTAGTATTTTTTTAACTTTTTGTTTGTTGTTTTGCATGGTACTTTCAAAACCATAATTTTGGACCTGAATGCCAGTTTCCTATGTGTTTAACGAGCTTGCTGTATCAGAAAGCTTTTAATCTATTTTTTAAAAAAGCTAAAAGCTTCTTAACTTGTATTACAATTTCGCCATCTTAAAAGTATTTTATAACTACTGCTGTCCTTTGATTTGTTTCCATTTTATTTCTATTATCTTGCAGCATCTTTTATCCAAATTCTTCTTTCTTATAAATCTTGTAAGTAGGAACCAGTAGCTTTTCCTTAATTGCGATCATGCTTTTCTTTTTCCATAATACCATGTTTTATTTGTAAATTCATTCTCGTTGTCTCTTGTAGCTTTTGCACTTTTTACTTGAAAAACACAAGTAATTTTTTGTGTGTGTTTTTGAATGGGGAGGATTGTTGGCAAAAGCAAATTAATCTGCCTGAATCAGTCCCATCTTTTCTGTAATTTAGTCTGTGATCATGCCATGAGTTTCAGGACTTCACACTAACCATGCTNNGAAGTTATCACACAAAAAAATGCTTTTTTTTTTTTTTTTTTTTACTTAAAGCTTATTTTACAGACCTAGTGTTTGATTTGTATGCGTTGTGCATGTAGTGTTTTTTTCTAACTATAATATATTGCTGGATAGCTTATGTAGGACAAAATGGCTCATGGGAAGATGCATAAAGATTTGTGCTTATTTGCTACGTATGTCATGAAAATTTGTAAGGTGACAGCAGGTGAAATGACGAATGTAAAGACAAAAATAATTAAGAGTAGACACACACCAAAAACATAATTCAAAAAATCCTTTCTGTAAATTAACAAGTATTCCAACTATTGAAGTGCTTATGGACCTTTGTTTGCAAGACTGATTGTAAACCTGATCTTCCCCAGTGTCCCAGGCTTGAGATTGCAGTTGTTCTAATATCAGAGAACTTCTATGGTGTGTGCCCGTTAGGAGTACGCTTGATCTGTCGTTTGGTTTTGTAGCTTATAAAAGTTTTGAAAATCAATATATTCTTATCTAAAAATAAGGAGGACTGTGTTCTTTCTACCCTTAGTAACCCAAGAGTGAAGCAGTCCAAGGGAAAAAGGGGAGGAAAATCACATTGAGAGCAGTATATTGGTTTTTTGGTTGCCATCCTGGAAGAAAGGATAAAGCTAGCAATGTGAATAATCTCCTGCATCGTATGCATGTGATACCCATGTGTACCAGAAATTTTGCTAGAAAGACATGAATCTCAATGTCTTGGACTGGCAGAACCGTCCTGCAGGGAGGGGATTACAAAGCTCAGCAGAACCCTGTTCTGTCTGGGTGACAATGGGCTCCCAAGAAGCTTTTCTGGAGTGTATTGTGGGATAGGGAGTGGGAGAGGACCAGCCTCCCTGGTAGCTGTTGTCTGGGGACTGTCTGACCTCAGATTTATTTGGTAGTTTCAGTAGTCACATGAGGAGAGGGACCAAATCAGGAGAGAGGGGTTTCAACAAACTTGTTTCTGATACAAGTCCTTAGAATTTTTTTATTAGTGTTTAGTAAGTATGTTTATAAGTCAAAACTGACTCAAAGCAGCGTAAGAAATTAGTTGGCCAGCTGAAAATCAAGCACTTGCTTGGAGGTCACAGTAATGGCGCTATCTAAATGTTTTTGGGTTTTTTTGCGTTTTTAAGATGGCAAGGCGAGCTGGTACTTCATTTTTCACGAGGTGAGAACTAGGTGAGGAAAGATCCTTGTTATTCAGAGAGAGTAGGAAGCTGATATTCGACATAAGCATACTCTTCCCAGCTGAAAGATGGGGCAGGCTCTAAAATATGAAGGTCAGTTATTGTCGTCTTATAAAGATGTTAGGTACCCCCACAAATACTTTCTAAACAGAGGCACTGACTCAAATACAGTGAACTAACAGCTTCATGATAACTACTAAATTTAACTTGATCTTTGTGTCCAGGATCCCATGAGCCTATTATATACGCTAACACACCCAGTGAAACGCTGTTTTTTTTCTCTTTCCCAGCTATAGCAACTCAAGCTAGTGCGGAGTTTCGCCGGAAAGGATCACAAATGTCCACAGATACAATGGCTTCCAACCCCATGTTTGACGCAAGTGAATTCCCAGACAACTATGAAGCGGGAAGGGCGGAGGCCTGTGGGACACTGTGTAGGATATTTTGTAGCAAGAAGACTGGGGAGGAAATATTACCAGCTTACCTATCCCGGTACTAACCTATCTTCCAATTGCTTTGTTGGTTTAACTGTGGTGCGAATTAATTCCCGGTGAATAGCGTTTGGTTACTGTCAGAATCTTGTGTGAGCAATTCAAAAAGACCTGTTCAGCTTTCGGCTGCTGTAGGTGAGAATCCCTGGCTAAACTGAGTAGTGGCTCTGTTTTCATAGGGTTTTCTTCAAGTTCCAGTTGACAGGAAGTCCCTTAAAGTGCCTTCCAGCTGTGGAAGGAACGTTGTCTTTTTCATACTCCATTGCCTCTTGTATTCTTGTTTTTTTTTTTTTCAACTTGCCACTGAAAATTGGTCAGATGAAAAAAGTATGTGTGAAGAGATAAGACTTATGTACACGTTATTAGACCAAGAAGGGTCTTACGTTGTTAAACACCACAACACTGCGATGGAATGTGTTTGTGGTTTGTTTTGTTGTTTGTTTTTTTTTTTTCTCCTTTAAATATAGAAATACAGTAGTGTTATTTAAAAAAGTTATATTCTGAACTACCTCTGTTTTCAGTTTTATTTCTAATAAAATAAGGCAATCTTGCCTATCGTAGTGTACCTTTTTTTTCAAGTTTTTGTTAAAAAATGAAATAGCAAATGCTAAAAGCAGAGAATCAACTTTAGATATCGACCGTCTCAAACTATTCAGGAACATTTGTCCCAGATGGCATCAAAAGTTCCTGGAAGACCGAATTATTTTATTTCTTGCATGTTGTAGTGTTTCATATATAGATAGTTTGTGTTTTCCTTACATAGTCAGTGAGATTCCTCTGTGCTTGCAAGCCTTTAAAAAAAAAAAATAAAGGGGATAGAAGTATTCTCAAAAAGAAACTACAAAATCTAGAGCCCTTTAGAATGATGGCCAGGTGGGTTCCTGCCCCCCCTGCCTTTTCATTTAAACTGATTATAATGATTATGTTTGGTCACATTTTCGTATCACTCATCAATGTGTTCTGTCCTGTTCCCCCAAACACCCCCAAAAGCTTTCACAGTATTATTCTCGTTGTGGGGTTAAAAGCAAGGTCTAATTCCCATCCTTAGGTGGGGAAGGGAGCTGTGGGAGAGTGCGTGTTCCAAGTGCTTTTAGTAATCATCTGGACAGTATTTGCACAGCTCCATGTGTTGCAACAAGTTAGAGGTTTCAATAAAATTGTGCTTTACTGGTTTTTCACATGAAAGAAGTATGATTTGTAAGGGCATTTTCGTTAAGCTGGTTAAGTGTGTTTGCCTGTGCTAAAGTAACTTGGGGAGGATGCTCATAAAAACGTTGTCTAGCTCTGATTTTGAAACTTACTCTGTATAGAAAAGGTCAAATTGTGGCTGCACATTCTTGTTCATGTGGGATGCTGATGCTTTTTATGTGCAAATAATTTAATTTTATCTTTCTTTGTCAGATTTTACATGCTTTTAATTCAGGGGTTGCAGATAGCAGATTTCGTTTGCCACCCTGTTCTTGCCAGTGTTATTCTAAACTCCCCTTCTCTGTTCTGCTGTGACCTGAAAGGGATTGATGTTGTGGTTCCTTATTTCATTTCGGCTCTTGAAACTATTTTACCTGACAGGTAAATTGCTATTATAAACATCATCAGAAATGTAAGGAGGTGTTTGTCTTCTGGGGTTTCTGTCATTCCTGAGTAGGTTTCACTGAAGAAATTGTGTAATGTGGGCCCTTTAGTGTCTGTGTATTTAGTGATAATAGCAGCACTTCGTAAGATCTAATTTTCAATTTTATTTAATAATATTTTTTTAAAAGTAATAATAGTACTTAAAATAAGTGAAATATTTCTGTTATCTACATATTCATTGATGGAAAGCAGTATCTGTAAGAGTAGGAAAAGTAGTGATTTAGCTCAAATGTATTGAAAACCTAGTCATTTTTAAGTAAAATATTCATTAGTAGCTGTTGCTGTGGTGAATTCATTAAGAGAGTAATCTTGCACATCATTAAATAGAAACATTGGTAATTTAGACAAGCTGGTGAAATTGGAGAGACTCTTAAACCAGAAGATATGACCTCACTTGTCAGAGCTTTATAGATTCCTGGATGCTTTAAGTTAATACTACTCTGTGCCTGAGTTCTTCAGCATACAAAATATATCCTGATACTGCATTTTATGCTGAAGTTATGCATGAAATATTATTTATCTTCTGGGCTTAAATCTGAGCCACTGCTGCTTTTGGGTAGGTCTTATAAATAGAAAAAATTGCTGATGGCTACTGAACAAAGTCAATCTATTCGCTAAGCAGCTTGTGCTCATGCGATATGTGTATTCACATGTCCTGCAGATCTCTGATAACCCTGGCTGGGTTCGAGTTATAATAAACCAGAAAAGGCTCATGACTAAAACTTCCTGCTTTAAAGATGCAGTATATGAATAACATGTTCATCAGCTCATTGCTTTTATGTGGGGTTCAGAATCTTTAGCACTTGATGATTCCTGCATGAATTCATTGTGCTATTTCTGCTGTTTTAAAAAAATAAATTAGAAGAATCCTGAGCCTAGAAAGAAACATTAAACTTGGCTACAAATTCCTGTGAAAAGTTGATTAACTGTGTGATGCTTTATTTGCAGAGAACTCTCAAAGTTTAAAATCTATGTAAACCCCACAGAGCTAAGAAGAGCTTCGATTAACATCTTGCTGTCTTTGTTGCCTCTCCCTCATCACTTTGGAACCATAAAGTCTGAGGTAGTAAGCTTATCACCTTGATTGGCATTTCTTTTTTATTTTTGTGGTCGTTTTGGAGTGGGATTTGGATGACTTGTGGGTTGTATCTGGTGTTCTGTTCAGTGCTGAAACTCTTACAGCAAGTCTGTAACAGTAAGAATGTATTACAAGCTGTCGGTATCAATGTGGGCTATGGATAATGACTTTTGAAACCAGTACCATGCTGGTGTGATCTCTAATTGGTACTGAAATAAATGTATTTTTACTTCAGGTTGTCCTGGAAGGGAAATTCAGCAATGACGACAGCTCAACGTATGATAAACCAGTAACTTTCCTTTCCTTGAAGCTGAGGCTTGTGAATATACTTATAGGAGCTTTGCAAACGGAAACAGATCCCAACAATACTCAAATGATACTAGGTTATTTCAACTTTTTTTTGTTTATTAACTGTGTTGTAAGGTGTCTTATCTTAGTCTATCCTGGAATAATGTGGGTTGTTAGTAATGTGTTGCTTTGCAAGAAGAAAGATGAAATTCCTGGCAGGTTGTGATCTGTATAATCTCCCTCATATTGTGAAAACAGCTTCAAAAGCTCATATTTTTTGTTAACATAATCTCTCTCTTTTTATAAATGTGGAATAGTACTTGAAAATGAGAGGCAGAAGTAAAGCACATTCTAGCAGGAAAAATTAGTCTTAACTAGGAATGAAAATAGGAAAAAAAAAATATTTTATTACTGGGAAGAATTCTTGACCAATGGGTTAGTTTTGGGCATGAATAAGCCTAGAAACACTGGAATACTGGGTGACCAGTGGTCCAGCACTGGCAAAATACAGATGGAATTTCTTTAGCACTGTAAAAATCCTCAGATAAAAGTTTTGAAATAGAGTCTGGAGATGCATCGTAGTTCAGCAGCAAACTATTCTTTGAGGTCATGAGTGTATTAACGTTCTTCTGAACACTCAAAGTAGAAGTTGAAAACTTGAGTAGTGCATAATCTGTCAAGCTCAATATATTTTCAGACAAGTAAAAAAACTTGCCTTTTATCCTGCCCCACCCCTTTTTCTCTTTTTAGAAGTGCCTTTTTCCACATTATGATGTTCTTGACCTTCAATAATTACAATCCCACTTTTTCTTGATCTATTTAAAAAGGAGACAGACTTGCACTGTGGCGCAAGGTGTCTTCCCTGCTCTGGGAGACAGAGGGTCCATCTGATTAATAGAGGAGGGCAAGAAAGTGGCATGAGCAATGAAGTGAAGGGAAACAAATCTAGTCTGCAAAGACTTTTGGAGAGTTTCCTTGCAGTGGTTGAAATAGTTCCTTTACTAGTGGAAGACTAGAGGAGAATAGTATGAAAGAATGATTTATAACCAGTGCCGGTGAGAGGATGAAGTTGTCTGAGGGTTCAAGGCGATCGTCCAAGTGAAACCCAAAGAGCACTGGTGCACAGAGGGCTGCAGCCCTGCTCTGTTCAATCCCACCTGTGCATTCTGGACCTTTCCACTGTCAGCTGGTGTTTGCATCTGGCTGGTTTTTTACTGTTGCTATTTCCATGATAGTTGATTTATTTTTATTTTTTTTTTAAATTAATGAGGTTTTTTTACCACTACTGTTTCCATGATAGTCCATGCCAGTCCATCTCCCCTCTATTCCTGTTGCTAAAATCCTATTCCTATATGTGAAGTTATTTCATGCTGACTTTGTTTGGAGAGAATTCGTGAATCTCCGGTTCAGTCAGATTCTCACACATGCCACCATCTTCTCAACAGAATGAGTGGCTTTTTTCCAGCTGTTCACTGAATGTTTGACAGTGAGTGGTGTGTTTCTCTTCATATAACAAGTGGAGTTTTCCTAAATGTCCACTGTGGGAGTAGGAAATCAAAAATGATGCCATTGAGAGTGTCAGAGTTAGCTTGTTACAGGTCTGTGTTGTTACTGCTGCTTTCCTCAGGACTTGGGGATGATGCTGCCCACCAGGTACAGGCTGCTTATGCTTCTTTACCTAAGGCACACAGATTGCTCTGGCAATTTCGATTTAGCAGGGTCTTACACTTGTGTGTAGTTATCTCTCCCAGGATGGGAGAAGAGATAGTTACCTGCTGACTAGTTTGGTAGGATTGGCTACCCCTGCACTTAAAGCTTCAGCTTTTTCAATAGAGTGTCTTGGACACTGATGGAAAACAAAGCAGAGAAAGTGCGAGGCTGGGGATGACTTCCAGGTAGAGAAAAATTCACTGTGTTCCTCCTCAGATTATGAACTGGCCTCCTGATGTAGGAAGTTGGTTTTATGTTGAATTGAAACAAAACCAATTTTTAATTTGCTCTGCAAACCAACAAATTATCAATGATGCAAATATCCTTAATTTTAAATGATTTTTTGACGGGGATGGGCAGGGGTAGAAATGTGTTTATAAAAATAAAACTCTTGTGTTACAGTGCTTTGGGGGTTAATATCACTGATCAGCACAAGAGCAAGCGTGGTTCTTTGAGCTGATGTCTTAAGGATTGCTGAATTGACCAGATATAATTCACTTTATCTTCCAGCAGGTTGCTGTATATACTGCTGGTAGTTCATTAAGACTTGAAAACATGTTTTTGTTTTCAAGTCACCAGCTGCCTTTTGGCTACTAGTGGCCAAACTGAGGAAGGGGGCATCTTTATGCCAGGTGAGAATGTAGCCAAGGCTAGCATAGTATAACTCTCGAGGTGGCTTTGAACTACCCAGCTCATTTTAGCTCTCTTAATTACCTAAAAAGTACTGGGTTTTAATTCACAGAATTAGTAGATATCCTTAAATGTAACCTGAATTTTTAAATGAGCACAATCTGATGGGAGACGAGGAATGATTCCAGCCCTTCAGTAAAACCAAAATCCTTCTGAACTGAGGAATTTGAAGATCGTATGTTCAAAGCATTCTCAAAACAGCTGAAAGAACTCTTTATCTCAGTTCTCATCTTCTTCAAATGTCTAAGCCTGAAGCAAGTCCTGTGTTTTATAAGATTCTTTGTAAGAATTTATAAACAGGATGGTGATCCTGTATGTTAGACCTTCAGTGCTTCTTTGTAAATTTTAGTAGTGAATGTTCTACTGCAGTCTTTAGTTAACTCCTGATCTAAGAATCTTTTATCTGATTCTTCAGGTGCAATGTTAAACATTGTTCAGGATTCAGCACTGTTAGAAGCCATTGGCTGTCAGATGGAAACGGTAAGTATTTTTTGTTTCTGAAGTTACCATTTCAGAAAGAACGCATTCCACACTTGATCTGCTGTTGTAAGGTGCTCAGGTAGCACCTTGAGGTGTGATCATCTTTTCTTCCTGTTGTGTCTGAAAGCATCCTTTTCTAGTATAGGGAACTCTATTCAGAAAAATCTTCTCATCGCTCAAACCTGACTTTCAATTTGCAGAATGGTGGTGAAAATAACCTCTTCAAAAGCCACAGTCGCACTAACAGCGGCATTAGCACTGCAAGTGGGGGCAGTATGGAGCCCACAACACCAGACAGCGAGAGGCCAGCACAGGCTCTTCTGAGGGATTATGGTAAGGACAGCTCTCTTAAAAAAAACCCTGTTGCTATACACCAGGGTGATGGTTTGGTTGTTGGTTTGTTTGTGCCTAGTTCTGGCTAATATGTTGATGTACATGAGTGTTTTGAACCCAAGGTGGATAGCCCCTTTGTTTATTGCCAGTTTGTGCTCAGATGTACCCTTTTGGTGGTTGGTTTTTGATCCTACTAAAGGACTCTGTTAACATTTTCAAAATAAAAGTGTAATAGCTTATGAAAAAGGTGTTTGCAAACTGCTTTACTTTAGTTTATGTTTTCAAGGCAGTTAGTCTTCACGAACAATAATGCTTTCTTCGTTTTGGTTGCATCCCAAATGCTTACCTGACTTTTGCAGCACCTTTTCTTAAACTGTGTTTGAAGAGCATTTGAGGAACCCCTGTTTTTGTAGAGCAAGTACACAGAATGCTTGTGATGTCAGTTGTTATAACAAAAGGATTTAGTAATTAACTTCAGTTTGCTATGCCTTGTGCTGTGCGTTTTTGAGTCTTTGTAATAAAATCCATGTTCTTCTAAATCTGTGTGTGGTAAACTGGCCGAATGTCAAGATCCTGGAATTTCATTTGCTCCCTTGGTCTTCACCAGTTTAACTGATGTTGACCAAGTAAGTGAATAGATCACCTTTATTATATTGTAGCCTAGGTTGACAATGTTGTTCTTGCCAACCAAAAGTTTGTTTTTTTTCTTCTAGTTCTCCAACTAAGGAGAGGAGAGGGATTAGCAGGAAGGTCTTTATATGAATGCCTACATTATACTAAATATGTTGGTGCTTTCCCTACAAGATTTGTTAGTTTGAAATTATTGAAGTGCTAGTTTTGAGCACACCATTTGAATTGCATGCATAATTTGGAGGGGTTTTCATTGACAAGTGCTTATAAAAGTATCCGTTTACAAGGTTTTAAAAAAATATTTTTAGTATTTGACTTGAGTCTTTAAACCATGACGTAACGTGGAAGATATTTTCGTAATTTATTCATTTTATTGGATTTTAAAAAATTTCCAATGTACAGAAGGTAAAGCTGTAAGAAACTTACGAGAAGGATTTCTGTGTTTCTGATGGATGCTTCAAACTAGAGAATTTAAAACAAGGTGGTCTATTTTTACTGTGTAACTGTAGTAGACACTTGAACCTGCTACTAGTGCAACATTGCACTTAGCTCTTGAATGTAAATAGGATGATTTAAGTTTTGGGAAAGATATACTTTAGCTGTCCCAGTTTTTATGTGTCTGTAACTAGTCGTTTAGCAGTTTCTATTTCTGAAATTAATTTACCTACTTCAGTTTTAAGAAGTATTGTAGTATTTGTGTTCCTGATATTTGGAAATGAGAACAAGTGATAGTAAAAACACTTTCTGTTTTTAATTTTGAGCTAGAGGTTCAGGGAAACTAAAGGTCTAGAAATAATTGCTATTTTTTTTCCCCAGGACTGATTCTTTCGTTATCTGTATTTATCTAACCGGTACTTTTGATAAACACTAGGTGTAGAAAGAACAGGTAACTTGTGACATAGACACCTGAAGTTATGTGTTCTATTATTTCATTATTGATGCCTAAATATACAAGTACTAATGTCTAATATACATTACTAGTGCCTAGATTTTTCTGAGACTACAAGACATTACAGCAATTTAAGTGCGATAGGAAACAACAAAATCTAAGCTAGCTGTTCTGTTGCTGAAATGGGATTATCCAAAATGTGCTTTAAAAACAATTAAACATAATGATATTACCTCGTCTTGATGTACAGTGTCTGCTGGTGTTTATAAGGGAGTTAGCCTGTGCAAAAGTGACCAACTCCATTTCTAGATTCTGGGTTGTGTATCATTTTATTTTATGTGTGTACTGTGGCTGCTTTGGCTTGTGCCTGTGCTTTGCTCATTGTCACTAACACTTAGTTATTTTCCCTCCCTGTGGCCTGTGGTATTGGGGTTATATCCTAGCTCTTAATACAGATACAGCTGCTGGGCTACTGATACGCAGCATCCACCTGGTGACCCAACGGCTCAACTCCCAGTGGAGGCAGGACATGAGTATCTCTCTGGCTGCGCTGGAGCTTCTCTCTGGACTGGCAAAGGTGAGAGGTGAAGTTTTTTGTGCTCTCTGACCTTTTCTTAAAGGGTGATTATTGTCCTGTTCAGGTTAAAGTCATGCCACAAAACATCTGTGTCTCAATTTGTCAGCAAATATTCTGGTTTGGGCACAAGAACAAACAGTTTACGTTTCACCTCAAGTAAGGTGCAAATGCTCTGTGGCTTGAACGCCTGTCAACGCCTGTGGACTGGAAGGAAGCTTGGGGTACCTTGTTCAAATACACGTGGCTCTGATGTATGATTCTGACTGGCTTTGTTGAGCTGACTGGATGGCTCCTAATCTTTCTCATGGATTTCCTTATGTGTCTGTTTTGGGGGTTTGTTTTACTTTGGGGTTTTGTTTTTTTGGTTTTTTTTTTTTTACACTACAGGGGATGCATCTGTCATATTAAGTTGCACAGTTGAGGAAAAAATTGCCACTAAGCTTCCAGTGGCAGTGTAGGGGCCTGGGCCATTAATTTTCAACCCTGCTGAGCCATTATTTTAGCTTTGCCTGATTGGGTGGCTGGTTTGTCTGTTCACTGTGTAACCAGATGTAGAGGCAAGAGGTTTTGTTACTGCCATTTGGCAGATTGCAAATAGGCCAGGGTATTGAACAACTTAATTGCCTCTTTCATAAGTATTCTAGTTGCTTTTCCTCTTCCATATGATCTTGGAAATAGTTTTCCAAGCTGAGAAAATGGTAGCATGTTTCTAATATGAAGGTGCCACCTTTTCCAGAGTTTTATCTGCCCACAGTTCCTTGATCCAACAGCAAATAACTAAACTAAAGCTACTAAGTGGATACGAGGGGATTTTATTGTTGAGAAGTGAAATGCCCTTTTCTGCTTGAGGACTCTTATTCCTGCACTGGACTTCATAACCTTAGTTAAGCAAAAGTCCTGCATATTTACAGCAACCATGATGGCCTGGCCTCACAATGAAGCATTTCCTCTCATGGTCCCTTGGGAACAGATCTCTTTGAAATACACGTCTTGGACGTTAGTTTAGAGCATGGAGTCATCGCTGCGCCGTGTTGGACTGGGTGCTCATTTTATTACTACAGCAGTGTGAGCTGAAGGATGTGTTTGAAAGTGTTCTGCAATGAGTTAACATGTGCCTATTGGATCTTAGGGAGCATTGTACAGAACTAGGGGTTCCTGCAGCTTCTGTAGTTAAGCCAATTTGTTGTACGTTTGGGATGTTTTTGATGGATTTTTTTTTTTTCTTTTATTCTTGTCTTGCAATGAGATAGGAGTGGGAAAATATCTTTTCAAATGCTTACCCAGATTAATATTAAATATTGTAAACTTTGCATAATTCTCACGCAACTGAAGTAATTCTTAAATGGGGTAAATTGGGTATCTTTCTCCTTTAACAAATACAGCATGAAAATATCACCTCTTACTGCAGAACTACAGCGTAGAGAACTGGTTCTGCTTGTGCATTTGGAGGTGGCAGTTCCCAAAGACCCTTTAGGGTTAGGGGCTGCCCTGTCTCGTGTCAGTTCAGCACTGGGTTATTAGTGGGACTTTGTAAATTCGAAAATCCCATTTCCTGCAAGAGTGCTGGTTCCACCAACCTGCTTTTCATAAGCTTATCTTGAGGGGACTCTGTTTGCTGTAGGTCTCACTTCAGAAGGGAATGCTGCCCTCATCCTAGGGCTCTGAATTGTCATCCCCTCATTATGGAGTACAGTTGCCTGGCTCTGGTGTTGTCCACAGCAAGATCATCCACCTTACTGTCTGGATAAGGGGGCACCTTGATGAGTAAAGCTTTATATGACACAGTCAATATTACAGAGTAGAAAAATCCAGCATTTTAAGTGGCTGTTCATGTGCCAGGTCTCAGGTAGGTGAAAAAAAAAGAGGAGAAATTAAGTTCTTTAGTTGGTTTTATAATGTAGATCCTCACACCTTAGGGCACACAAGGCTCTTCGCTTACCCTCTGGTCTGGAGCCTCTTTGACTGAACTCATAAGTCAGAAGAGAAGCTGGGGGTATTGCAGTGAATTTTGGGAGAGGAGTTGTAGTTTCTATTGCCAGTCTACTTGTCTGAGGATGAGTTTATGTCCCTTTTTCATGGGTAGAAATTACTGTCCTGACAAAATATGCCGAGTGGCAAGTTAAGAGAGCAGAGTGAAGCCCTGTGAAAGAGACTGGGCAGTGAGTGGGATCTCAGAGGTACAGCATGGGCCGCTGCAGCTGAAGGAGAAAGGTATTCCCAGAAAATAAGTTTCAAATGCCAGTTTATTCAGCTTGCAATTAATTTCTTGTCAAACCATATTAGTACCACTCGTGTTGTTGGAAACCAAGCCATGTGATGTGGTGGCACTTCAATGCAGCCTTTCTTTCCTTTAAGTTGCAATACCCATCACTGTTAAATACTTTTAACCACTGTTATTAAGCAGTAATCATAAGAGCTCAACCATTTATTTCTATTTCTTAAAACTGCTTTCAAAATCTACTTCTCTAAAAGATTTTTGTGGAGGATTTCTCATCCTCTTCTGCTTACTTTACCCAGGTGAAGGTGGTGGTTGATTCCTCTGATCAGAAGAGAGCCATTAGTTCAGTGTGCAGCTACATCGTGTACCAGTGCAGCCGCCCAGCGCCGCTGCACTCCCGTGACCTCCACTCCATGATTGTCGCAGCTTTCCAGTGCCTCTGCGTCTGGCTCACTGAGCACCCGGACATGCTGGATGAGAAGGTGAGAGCCTCTGCTGCGTCCGCAGCTCAAGCACTGTGAATAGTAACACCTGTCATGCCTGATCTCTCTGCTCCTTGATACTTCAAACCAGCGTGGTTTTGTTGTTTTCAAAAGTCTACAAGGAATTTTGAAACTAGTTTCCATGCACGATGGTTTTGAATTTTGATTTCTGTTCTTTATTCAACAATGTTTTTGGCTTGAAAATTACATGTTGTGTTTCTAAGAATGTCTTGGTCTTTCTTCTTGCTTTGTGAAACTGGAAAAGCAGACTCAAAGAAAACGGAAAAGAAATAAAGGAGTGAATGGTGTAAATATAGGATAGCTACTTGCTGCAGATAAACTTCACTGAAAGCCATGTCTTCTCATTTCTCAGCTCTTACCTAACTAAAGCATCTTCTAGACTTAAGAGAATTCCTCTGCTAATGTTTTGTTTATCAGTTTTGTTTCATCAAGAAAACAGTTTTCTAGAAACTGAGCAAAACAGCTCAATCCAAGATAAAAGTTGCCTGGGAAGCTTGAAAGAGCAGGAAATGAAAAACGGACATTTTCAACATCCTTTTGTCCTGCTATTTAAAAACCAGCATATGATGTTTCTATAGTTTTATATTTAACATATGTTAATATGCATTATATACTATTTTAAATATAGTTTTATATAGAGCTTATACTTTATATATTTTCTTTATATTTTCTAAAACATATACAAAAATGTATATATTTTTTAAATTAAAACTGCAAACCCACAAGCAGGACTTTAAAGATGCTTTCTGTGTGCACTTTGGGATACTGGCATGGCAGTACGTGTCTGGGACAGGATGGTTTCCCTCAAGGTGGCACAGCATGGATTTATTTAGTTGCGGAATGCTTTATTTCATAGAATTGTTTAGGTTGGAGAAGACCTTTTAAGATCACCAAGTCCAATTGTAAACCCGACATTGCCAAGGCCACCACTCAACCATATCCTGAAGTGCCACATCTGCACATCTGTTAAACGCCTCCAGGGATGGGGACTTCATCACTGTCTTGGGCAGCCTGTTCCAGGACTTGACAACTCTTGCAGGGAAGAGTTCCCCTGGAACGTTGCACAGGGTTCTTGTGACTCAAGTGCAGAACCTGACCCTTGGCCTTGTTGAACCTCATCCCACTGGCCTCAGCCCATTGATCCAGCCTGTCTAGGTCCTTCTGTACAGTCTCCTATCCTCAAGCTAGATCAACACTCCTGCTCAACTTGATGTCATCTACTTGCAGAGGGTGACCTCAATTCCCTCATCCAGATCATTGACAAAGATATTAAACAGAACTCACCCCAGTGTTGAGCCCTGGGGAACACCACTTGTGACTGGCCACCAATTGGATTTAACTCCATTTACCACCTATCTTTGGGCTAAGCCAGCCAGCCAGCTTTTTACTCAGAGAAGAGTGTACCCATCCAAGCCATGGGCGGCCGTTTTCTCTAGGAGAATGTTGTGGGGAAATGCTGTCAGAGGCTTTACTAAAGTCCAGGTAGACAACATCCATAGCCTTTCCCTCATCTACTTTCTTAGAAGATCAGGTTAGTCAAGTGGGACCTGCCTTTCATAAACCCATGGGCTGACTGGGCCTGATGACCTGGTTGTCCTGTAAGTGCTGTATGATGGCACTCAAGATGATCTGCTGCATAACCTTCCCCAGCACTGAGGTCATACTGACAGGACTGTCATTCCCTGGATCCTCCTTCCAGCCCTTCTTGTAGTTGGGTATCATATTTGCTAACTTCCAAGTCAACAGAGACCTCCCTAATTAGCCAGTACTGCTGGTAAATGATGGAAAGTGGCTTGGTGAGCACTTTTGTCAGCTCCCTCAGTATTCTTGGGTGGATCCAACGTGGCCTCCGACTTGCATAAGTCTAAGTGGTGCAGCAGGTCACTGACCATCTTCCCTTGGACTATGGGGGCTTCCTTCTGCTCTCTGTTACTGTCTTCCAGCTCAGGGGGCTGGATGCTCAGAGAACAACTGGATATTGCATTCTGAGGCAGTAAAAGTACTGAGGCAAAGAAGACATCCTGTACCCCAGCCTTTTCCTCTTCCTTGGTCTCTGTGTTTCCCCCAGCATCCAATAAAGGATGGAGATTCTCCTTAGTCCTCCTTTTGTTGCCAAGGTATTATTTATAGAAACATTTTTTTATTGTGTTTTACAGCAGCAGACAATTTAAGTTCTAGTTGAGGTTTGGCTCTTCTTATTTTCTCCCTGCATAACTTCCTGCTGGAGGGGTCACTGGTCATGTTCAAGATAAAGGCCTTGCAGCTCCTATTGTGGTGTGTGTCCATGTCATCCTGACCCCCAAAGTTTGTCCTTGTCACAAGGTCTCTGTCCTGCTTCTTTCTGTGTGGGGCTGTGTCTGAGAGTCCTGCTGGGACCTGCTGTCCTGGCTTCCCCTGGTGAAGGAGACAGAGGGAGTTTGCTCACCTCACCCCCGCTCCCCCGCCACCCACCACCATTGCCTTCCCCACTGGCTGGCAATGACTCGGCCCTGGGTGTCTCAGTGCCCTTTGGGGATGTCCGGATCTAGTTTGGGACACAGGGGGGTTTGTGCACCTCTGGGTGCTGTTTTCCAGTGCTGCCGGCACTCCGTTCTGTTTCCACGTAGGCATGGAGCGGTTCTGGATTAAGCTTTCAGCGGAAAAAAAATAATATAAAAGGTCCTAACAAGGCTCCTATAACCTTCGCACCAAATACACCACCCTACTTTCCCCACCCCTATCTCCATCCCATCTCTGCAGTGTGCCTAATCCCCCTTCTACCCCCGTGCTGGCTGCCAGAGCCCTGCACTTGCTAGGGGGCTATGGCAAGATGTTCTTCCCCCAATTCTTCCCTCACTTCTCTGACAAGGCAGGCTGGCATGGTGGCAAGTCCACCCCCACATCCCTCCATGACTCCTGGGGCTCCATCCTGATGCTTCCGAGTTCTTCAAGGCTCGGGAGGATGTTGATGGTGTTGGGGACACTGTGGTTGGGGATGAGCAACTCATTGGGCAGTGAGAGTGAGGCCAAGTCACAGAAGGTCTGACTGTACCAGTGTTACCGGAGTCCCAAGTCCTGGAGCCACTGCTGGGACTGTCCTGGATGATCTTCACCATGTCCAGGGAGTAACCAAAGCGTCTCAGGGCCTCTCTGAGAAGCATGTCATCAGAAATGTCGAGATCGCCATGGGCCACCAACGGTTTGGTTGTGGGAGAAGCAGAGGATCTGAGCGGGCCTGTTTCTACCTGGGAGGATGTTGCTGCCCAGGGGTGCCCCCAAGGAGGTGGCCATGCCAGATGTCTTGGTTGGTGCCAGCTGTCCCTCAATGTGCTTGTACCCACGGGTGGACATTGGCAGCACTGGGAGGGTTTGGGCCACCATGCTCCCCTGATTTTTGTAGATGCACTGTGTTGTATTTGGTCCTGAGGTGTCCCTGGGGGTTGCCCAGGCCACCAGGGTCCTGCAGACCGTGGGGCCCCACGAGGCAACCTCTGACAGCACCCAGCAGTTCCATTTAATTGTTTAATTAGATTCTTCTCTTATTTTATTTATCACTGCATATCAAAGTAGCATTACATCCTGTGTGTAGGGTATACTGGACATGTAGGAGCTCATTCTGAGTCATGATGGTGAGATGGGACCCTTCCACTGTGCTTTCAAGTATTAAAATTGCCATTTTCCAGGTGCCTCACCTTATATCTGCATCAGATTTCATCTGCTGTTTTACTAGCCATTGCTGCAAACTCCGGTAGTTCTTCATGGCCAGTTTTTGTATCTTGATGCTGGTTAATTTTGCTCTGTCATAAAACTTTAATTTTCCTCTTCAGCTCTTCTTCCATATCAAGTATGAATATAAGGAAGAACACAGGCCAAGGCATAGAACCCTTCCTGGTCTCTGGTGGTAAAAAATGACCACTTACATATGTTCAGATTTTAGCTAGCTATTTCTTCATGAGAATACTTTCCTTATTATTCTAGAATTCAAGCCATATGATTTGAACCTTTTTTTCAGCAATCCAAATATTTTCAGCATTTTATAATGAGCAACACTTGAGTCATACCTGCAGTTCTACTGAGCATTGGCCTCTCCTGTGATAGATTTGCTGAAGCTTTGCTGTGTTTTTAGAATATTGTTACTGTTCTCTTGATGAATAAGATACCGTGATGTATTTCACTGAAGAAAGCTGTTGGCAATTGAAAAATTTAGAAAATGATTTCTTGTAATTTTCCAGATAAGTTAATTCTTAATATGCTTAGAACTTACTGAAAAGTTCTACAGAGAGTCTCAGAAAGGCATTTTTTATCTCTTGAAATATGTTTACATTTCTCAGTTGCACTCTTGGTAGTCCCCTTGGCAACTTTGTACGTATGTAATGGAATATATTATGTGTGTATTCAGAGCACTTTCTACTATTACAAAACAGAAGTAGGTAGACACTAGAGATGGAGAAAATATCATTCCTATAGCAAATGTGACTTTATTCCACCACTGTCTGTTAGAATAGTCTTCAGCTTCTATTTCTGAGCTCATATTACCAGCAGTACTTTATTTTAATCGATGGTATATTGCTGGTTCACTGAGGTCTTGGAGACATTTATTGGAATGCTTGTACTTCAAGGTGGTTCCTCTCGTTCTTTAGGATTGTTTAAAAGAGGTATTGGAGATTGTGGAGCTGGGCATTTCGGGAAGTAAATCTAAAAACAGTGAACAAGAGGTCAAGTACAAAGGAGATAAGGAGCCGAACCCTGCATCTATGAGAGTGAAGGATGCTGCTGAAGCTACACTAACATGGTATGTAATTTGTCAGAGCGTGTTTACTGTTTATCATTGCCTTGGCTGAGACGTGTTTAAATTAGGAGTTCTGAGCTGCTGAGATCTCTATGATGTAGCAAGAGCATTTGAAAAGTGAGCCAGAATCTCCCTCAGTTTTGCCCTTTTGGCAGGATTGTGCTGTGGCTTAGCTGTCTTCCCCTTCCCATTACAGATGCTCAACATAACAAAGATCCCTGTGGTTTCTGTCTTCCTCTCCTGCCTGTTCTCTTCCTTGGAGAGCAAAACCCAAGCCCTTCTGGAGCCCCTGGTGTTCTGTTGTCAGCCAGTCCCCTCTGCAGACGGCAGTTCCCTCTATTTCCCACTTGACCAGTGATCCTGTGTTTCCATTCCCCCTTCTCCTTATCCTCAGCCTGTCAAGATTTGCCATCCCCATAGTGATGGGAAACTGATGGACACGGTCTTGTGTATAATACAGGAGGGAACGGCACATGCAGGACATGTAAGCCAGTACAGGGTGGGTTGTCATTCTGCACACAGCATTGCACCTACTTGCTGTGTTTGGGAGGTTCTACTGGAAATGCAGTAATGGAGAGCGCGTAGGTTGGGGAGAGGAAGCATAGAGAGGAAAATGGAAAGAGAAGCTGAAAAACACTGTTTTATTGGATGAATAGCATGATGGTAGACAGGACAGATTGAGGATGGGTAGGATAAGTATGTTTTGTAAAAGGCAGTAGCTGCTTTATTTTTTGCTCTGCTTTGCAATAAAATTGTTATAAACTTTACTGTTAGTAAAACCAACTACATAATTTCCAAGGTAAAACAATTAGTCATTGGAACTTGTGGACAAATCATTATTGTTGCCTAGAAGTGCCTCTCTTCATTTAGAGAGATGAAACTACCTGTTCTCAGGATAAAGTGGAGAAGTGTGTGAAGAGGACTTCAATAAACTTACTTTTATTCTGGATGGTGGTGTTGAGTAAAGTCCTGAATTAGATCCTATGATCTTCAGTCTGATGCTGGACAACTCTCCTTATTAGTTCCTGCCATAGAAATTTTCAATCCCTAATGAAAACTGCTTAGAACCTGTACAACTTCAGATTATTTCAGTTGCTATTTCTAGGAGCCTCCCAAGGCCATTGCTCTAAGGAGGCTGGACCACACCTGGAGGCTTTCTCCCAGAGAAGGTTACCATCTACATGCTTGTGTGATTGTAGATACCATCTACAGCCTTGTGTGATTCTAGATCTTTCTTAAAGTGTTTTAAGTTAATATAGTCTGTACTTGAAGAAAGTAAAGAATCATAACTGTGTGTCTGCCATGTCTGCTTTGCTTGTTGGTATGAGTGGGCTAAAGTATGAATGATTATCTCTAATAATTCATAACCTTCTTATAAGAATGAATGCAAATAGCTGTGGAAGGGTACAGATTTTCACAGTTTAAGGGACATCTTAATATCTTTATAACCTAAGTTACAAAGAAACTCATTCTGCAGGCAGAGTAGCCTTCTTTATTGGTTTCCATGTATATTTTTCAGAAGTTACTGGTTTTGTTTTAAAACAAGCTGATAGGAAAGGGCAGGCTTGCCCTGATAGAATAACTGCTGTGTCAAGAGACAAATGAAGAGTATGAGCGAAGGTCTGCACTTGGGTTGGAACAGTTCATCGTCTTAATCTGTCATAACTCTTACCTTTTTTTCTCCCTTGCAGTATTATGCAGTTACTTGGAGCATTTCCGTCTCCCAGTGGCCCTGCTTCTCCTTGCAGCTTGGTGAATGAAACCACGTTAGTTAAATATTCTCGTCTACCTACCATAAACAAACATAGCTTCCGTTACTTTGTTTTGGATAATAGTGTCATCCTGGCAATGTTGGAGCAACCTCTAGGGAATGAACAGAGTAAGTTTATACTTCCCGTTGTCGTCTTCCCCGGGTTAAGACTCTGTATGGAGCTGGCAAAACAGAAGTGCTTGATCAAGCGTGCCTCGCATTGAAGGGGCTTATCTGTTATATGGGTGTGCGATTGAGCGAGTGTTCTTCTGGATGAAGAGTTGGGAGTAACTTTAGTGCCACTGATAGTCACACATGTACAAGCCCATCCAAAGTGTTCATGCAGTCGTCTGTGTCTTTCTCCCAGTTACATCAGATACTCGCAGCTGAATTACTGCTGATGGACAAACGAAATAGCATTGCATTATGAAAATATCCTTGTTCATAAAAAAAAAGAAAACAAAGTGTAGGAGGTTTGATAGGGATAATTGCTCAACAGAAGATTGATATGACACCTTTATGCTTGCACAGTTGAATTTGCTTGCTGTAGGTCTCCTATTAGTATGTTTTTCTGTGGGTACTTTCAACTCAAATGGGTTTAGTTGCTTAGGAGCTGTTAGAACTTTCCCATGTACCATCCTGTTCTGTCAATGACACCCACTGTAAAGGAGATCTATCATACAGTGTTGGCTTTCATAGCTGAATCTAACTCATTTCAGCCTCGTACACTTTGACCAACAAGAGTTTATATTGAAAAAAATGGTAGTAAATTCTGTGATGCTTTGGCCTGAACAACTGATGCACCTTTGTGTATCGTGGCATTACCCGACACAATAGATAAGCGTTCTCTTATGTGCTACCTCAGTTTCAGACTAATGTGTGCTAGATCTGCCGCTCTGCCATAACAGAGCGTTTTCCTCATCTGTGGACAGGATGCAGTCTAGACACTAATCTTGAAAACAGAGATTGCACAGAACTTCATGAACTGGCTAAGAGAAGTTGTTATTTTGAGTTGTGGTCTAGAGTGCTCCAGCCTCACTGAGAATCACTAACTAGGTCTTGCGGGAAGTGCTGATGCTAGGAGCCATTGCTGCACATCCACCCACGGCCTGTGTTTGAGTAAGCACGTTCCTAACTAGAATGAATTAGAGCACACTAGAATGGCTGAGCGGTTCTCATCCTTGCTCTGCCTCTGCTAAACGCTTTACAGAGGAATCTTGTAAAGTTATTAGAATCTCGAAGTGGATTATCTTTTCTTGCCATGCATAACTTGCTTACAAATCCCCTTTGGACTTGTATTGGGTTTGGCTGAGATGGAGTTAATGTTCCCCGTAGCAGCTCTTAGTGGTGCTGCGCTTTGTATTGGGAGGTATAAGGTTGTTGATGGTCTGTTCTCCCTAGTGGCGAGTGATAGGACAAGAGGAAATGGACTGGAATTGCACCAGGGGAGGTTCAGGTTGGATATTCGGAAAAATAGGGTTGTCAGGCATTGGAACAGCCTGCCCAGGGAGGTGGTTGAGTTGCCATCCCTGGAAGTGTTTAAGGCATGGGTGGATGCTGCGTTGGAGGACATGGTTTAGTGGTGGTGTTAGGGCTAGGAAAAGGTTGGACTCGATCTTGAAGGTCTCTTCCAGACGAAAATGTTCTATGATTCTGACACCCATATTGTGGCTGCTGCTGCTTGCCCAGCACCAAGGCTGTCTTCCCAACATCTCCCCTGCCTCCAGTGGGATGGGATGGGCAAGACCTTGGGAGGGGGCACAGTCAGGACAGCTGACCCAAACTGACCAAAGAGCTGTTCCACATCGTGTGACGTCAGGTCAAGTACAAAAGGCAGAGAAAAGGAGGAGGAGGAGGGAGCATCCATTGGAGAAGATGCTTGTCCTCTGAGTGACCACTATGTATACCGGAGTCCTGCTTCCTGGGAAAGGCCAGACATTGCTTGCCAATGAGAAGTAGAGAATAAATCTCTGGTTTGCTTTGCTTCGCATGTGTGGCTTGCTTTTTGCTTTTCCTTTAAACTGCCTTTATCGTACCCCACAGGCTCTTTTCACCTCATTCTCTCCCCGCCTTGTCATGCTGAGGGAAGTAGGGGGGAGTGATCGAGCAACTTAGTGGGTACCTGGTGCTCAGCCAAGGTCTACCCACCACAGTGTTACAAGATTTAATTGCAGTAATGATCAAGTACATCAGATCACTTCTGAGGCAGGTCACTGAAGTGGCTGACTGTGGGGAGCTGGTTTGGTTTGTCTCTGTATGCTGCACCCTGTATGTCCCATAAATTACTGGGGAAGGGGTATGTATCTGCTGGTTACCTAATGGTGTCTATTTGTGGTTTACATGCACAAAAGATAAATATAATTTTAAAAAGAACAGCTGTAGAGGTATGATGATCCTTCTTCTAAAGTGTCTAATACCAGTGGCCTTTTAAGTCTTGAAGGAAGACTGAAATCCCTGCAATGTAAAAGCTGTCATTGTGCCAGTTGGAAGGCAACTCAGGAACCTGCAATCTGACCTCCTGCTCTAAACAGGGTCAGTACTGTGTTCATCATTTGGAGTGCAACATGAATTGGGATGAAAGTTACTTTTTGTGATAAAACTGAGCTACAGGACAGACCACAAAGTAGAGTAGTACTTCCCTGATGCTGCAAGAAGGATTGGTTATTCCTCACCAGGAATTGTCTTCAGGGTCAGGGAAGAGTTAACCTTGAAAACAGAACCTCTGTTACCTTGCATGGTTTTCTTTCTGGTTAAATTATTTCGCAGTGAACTGTTTGCAATTTATGATGATGTATTATTCTTTTAACCCATATGCTTTACAGATGACTCTTTCCCCTCTGTCACGATTTTGATTCGTGGGACATCTGGAAGATTTGCATGGGCCCAACAACTCTGTCTTTTGCCAAGAGGAGCTAAAGCAAATCAAAAGGTCTCTATCAAAAGAAATATTTAACTTAGAGATGTTCAACAGAAATTCCACTAATATGAGACAGCCCCACAGAGCTGGTGGTTATACATTAAGACTGAGCCACGGGGCCTTTAGCTGTAGGTAATGTGACGCATCTCTGGTGACTCGTTATGGCTTGTGATTAATATTAATACAGGCTGTGAAAGTGTTAGTGTCTTTTAAACTTGTTTAAGGGGAGGGTGCATTCTCCTTTTTTTCCTGAAAGCATCTTCTGAGGTGATGGGGCAGTGGACAGTGTATTGAGCGTGCATGCATGAGAGTTTGTGCCGATTTTAGGATGTCGGGCAAAACCGTTGTAGCAGGAGTGAAGTCTTGATGTAGAATGAGATGCTGCAGAGAGAGATATTCAAGCTACAGATCCCAATGTTGCAAAGATGGCTGTAAACCTGCTGTGGAAAAAAAAAAGGAAAAAAATCTAGATGAACTCTGCAACAGCTCTGCAGAGGGATAGTGGAGAAGAAATACCCTGGTCTCTTTTTACAGTAAAAACTCTTATTGCAGTTATCTAGTGGAGCATGTCCTGCTGTTATCAGAATTTCTGTTTGTGACCTTCTCCAAATCTTCGAACTCTTCATATGCCCTTCAGTAAAATAACAGAAAATAGAATGTAACTGGAATGAGGATCTGTGAGTCTCGGCTGTCAGGTTCACATGTAGGTGAATCTGGTCTCTGCAAAGCAGCGTTCAGCAGGACCCTCTGTGGGACGCCTTTGGAGCTGCACTTTTGCTG
The DNA here is from genome assembly GCA_013396935.1 of Baryphthengus martii. Classification (NCBI taxonomy): domain Eukaryota; kingdom Metazoa; phylum Chordata; class Aves; order Coraciiformes; family Momotidae; genus Baryphthengus; species Baryphthengus martii. The sequence goes on from VWZK01015725.1 coordinate 71,885, forward strand.
AAGCTGAGCCATTTCCTTAAGTAGTGTTAGCCAAAGTGTGCTACCTCCCACACCAAAGGAGAAGTGATGACCTGGCTGCTGACCTCCTTACCAGTTTTAAGGGAACTTTCCCAACTTTATAGAATGTCTTTAAGTTTAATGTTAACAATTTTACCCTTTTGAAGCATAATTGGTAGTAAATAAGTTTATAAAGCAGCATTCAAGATGTAGTTAAAGGTCTTGCTTGGACCTTAGGCACCTGCAAACCTGTAACTAGATCTTTCGTTGCTTTCATTGGTAGCTTCAGGTTTTGAATTACATGCAATTTAGAAGATAATTTAGTAACCTGTCAAAATTGCATTAAGATGGGTTATGCAAGCCATTCTGATACTCTAGCAGCGCATCTCACTCCTGAGCATTGTTGCTTGTCAGAACTTCCCAGTTTGGCTTGTTGTGGTCATTGTAGTCAGCAAGGTTAAAATGGAAGCCTCTTAAACAGTTGGTAGCTTTCACTCAGTACACTTAGAATGGGCTGAAAATAAGATGTTGCCATTAAGCTTGATATTTTCGTTGGTATTTGCAACTGCTTAGAAGTTAGATGGAAAGCAGGGTTCATAGGTTCCAGGGATGTAGCCACCAAAATGGGCAGAACTGTGTCTCTTGTAAAATTTACAGCCACATGTTTAATACAAGTCTATTAGTTTCAAGTACTTGCTGCATGTTTTTTAATGATACCTCTCACTAATGGATTAGTGTACTTCTGGAGGGAGGGAACATTTTCTCTCTATTATAATGAAGTATAGTCTAGTGGTCTAGATGCCTTGAATGTAAAAATTATCCCCCATTTTTGTCAGACTTTTGTACCAGAACCTCGACCAGCTCCTAAAAATGATGTTGGATTGAAATACAGCGTGAAGCATCGCCCTTTTCCTGAAGAAGTGGACAAGATCCCATTTGTGAAAGCTGACTTGAGTATTCCTGATTTACATGAAATTGTGAATGAGGAAGTAAGTAACTCTAAGCCTCTGATTTAACTCTGTTATTGGGGTTTTTTTTCATTCCTGAATCATACACTAGTGTCTTACTGTAAATGGTATTACTCTTTAGCTTGACTAATGTCATATAAATGGAATAATATCCCCTGCAAACTAATGAAGTCTGTGCACTTCTCCAGGAAGATGACAGTGTCTTGGATGTATTAAACAGGGAACTGCTGGGCAAACTCAAGTGGAAGAAGAGAGTCTACAGATCATGGAAGGAGCGGCTGGCCACTTGGGAGTAATAGAAGACTGTTGTCCAAGGATATAGGGAGACAACTAGGAAAGCTAAGGCCTCCTTGGAATTAAACCTTGTAAGAGAGGTCAAGGACAACAGAAAGGGCTGCTTCAAATACATTTCAGTCGAAACTAACACTAGAGGCAATGTAGGCCCACTGACGAATGAGGTGGGTGCCCTGGTGACTGATGGTACAAAGAAGGCAGAGTTATTGAATATGTTCTTTGTCTGTCTATACTGATGGAGGCTGTCCTCAGGAGCCCCAGACCCCTGAGGCCTCAGAGGAAGTCAGGATTAAGAATTTTGTCTTGGTTGATGAAGGCTGGGTTAGGGACCAAGTAAACAATCTGGACATTCATAAATCCATGGGTCCTGATGGGATGCACCCGTGAGTGCTGAGGGAGCTGGCGGAAGTCATTGCTAGGCCATTCTCCATCATATTTGGTAAGTCATGAGGAACAGGAGAGGTGCCTGAGGACTGGAGGAAAGCAGATGTTACTCCAGCCTTCAAAAAAGGCAAGGAGGAGGACCTGGATAACTCGCCTCCATCCCTGGAAAGGTGATGGAACAACTTATCCTCGATGCTGTCTCTAGGCGTGTCAAGGATAAGAGGGTCGTCAGGAGCAGTCAACATGATTTAACCAAGTGGAAGTTGTGTTTAACCAATCTGATGGCCTTTTATGAGAACATAACCAGGTGGATAGATGATGGTAGAGCAGTGGATGCTCAGTAAAGCATTTGACACCGTCTCCCATGGCATCCTCGTAGCTAAGCTGAGGAAACGTGGTCTGGATGATCAGTAGATCCTGTATCTAGTGGAGTCCCTCAAGGGTCAGTACTGGGACCAGTATTATTCAATATATTCATCAGTGACCTGGATGAGGGAGCAGAGTGCACTGTCAGCAAGTTTGCTGATGACACAAAACTGGGAGAAGTGGCTGACACACCAGAAGGCTGTGCTGCCATTCAGCAAGACCTAGACAGGCTGGAGAGCTGGGCAGGGAAAAAATTAATGAAATACAACAAGGGCAAGTGTAGAGTCTTGCGTCTGGAAAAGAACAACCCCAAGTACTAGTATAGGTTGGGGCCTAACCTGCTGGAAAGTAGTGTAGGGGAAAGGGACCTGGCGATCCTGGTGGACAGGAGGATGATCTGCAATGTGCTGTTGTGGCAAGGAAAGCCAATGGCATCCTGGGGTGTATTAGAAGGGATGTGGGTAGTAGGTTGAGAGGTTCTCCTCCCCCTCTACTCTGCCCTGGTGAGACTGCACCTGGAATCTTGTGTCCAGTTCTGGGTCCCTCAGTTCAAGAAGGACAGGGAACTGCCTGACAGAGTCCAGCGCAGAGCCACCAAGATAATTAAGGGAGCGGAGCATCTTCCTTATGAGGAAAGGCTGAGGGAGCCTTTAGCTTGGAGAAGAGAAGGCTGAGGGGTGACCTCATTAATGTTTATAATATATAAAGGGCAAGTGTCAGGAGGATGGAGCCAGGCTCTTCTTGAGGATGTCCAGTGATAGGGCAAGGGGCGATAGGTGCAAGCTGGAGCATAGAGATTCCATGTTAACATAAGGAAAAACTTTTTCACTGTGAGGGTGACAGAGCACTGGAATAGGCTGCCCAGAGAGGTTGTGGAGTCTCCTTCTCTGGAGACATTCAAAACCTGCCTGGACGTGTTCATGTCTGACATAATCTAGATGATCCTGCTCTGGCAGGGAGTTTGGATTAGGTGATCTTTTGAGGTCCCTTCCAAAGCCTAACATTCTGTGATTCTGTGCAGTTTTTTGGAGGCACTGTTCAAAATGTTTTATTATAGATACTAATATTCTGATATTTCTGAGAAGCAGTGACCATTATTTTGTTGCTGCTTCTGGGTAAATGAAGGAGCTTTTTTGAGACCTCCTATGGGAGGAAGAGGGTGCAAGACTCAAATATTTTGGAGTTTCACAGTGCTAAATGCATTTTCGTTTCTATTCACTTGGAAGGGGAATTTGTATCTGATACTGGGTATGTAAATTTGCAACAGCTCTCATGCAAACGAGGCGTTTAGACGTTCGTTTTGTAATGTTTCATGGTCTCGTTCATAGTGCTTTCAGTAAACCTCCTGGTGGTGGAGTTGCAGCTGCTGCTTTACCTGTGACTTACAGCTTTCCAAAGATGATGGAGCGGTTTTCTTAGTGGATCTTGGTGATCTTGGTGGAATCAGCATTTCACACAATATTTTTCAGCTTGAAGAGCGACACGAGAAGCTGAGGAATGGCATGGCTCAACAGATTGTTTTTGAGACTTCCATAGATCAGAAAAGTGAAGAGGAGTGGCAGAAGAAGAGCTTTCCTGATCCAATCACAGAGTGTAAGCCCCCGCCACCGGCCCAGGAGTTCCAGACAGCACGCCTGTTCCTCTCTCACTTTGGCTTTCTCTCATTAGAGGCACTGAAGGTAACCTAATACTTCTGAGTGTTCTGGAATTGCCCTCAGAACCCCTATAGTCTTGTCTTGACAAAAGAAGAAAACTTAAGTTTTGTTAGTGGAAGATCTTCTGTGTAATTCCAGCTCCTGTTAAGCTATAGTCTGATCCAAGTGATGGATTCCAGTCTTCCAGGGTGGAGAGCAGGGTTGTGAAAGGCCACGCCTCCAGTTGAACGTACTCTAGATACGTGGCTGTATCGTTATTTTTGCAGTGGGTACATAAGCTAGCACATTTACATGTTCGTCCTTGAAATCATTCCCTCAGCTTGAATTAAGTTTTGAGGTGGTACTTGAAGAGTTTCTGAAAAACGACTGACTTGGAAGTTCTGTTCCAGAAAGTGATTGTGCTGAAGTGGTTTAATCACATAGAAACATTTGGGAAGTGTTATTTGGGTTGTAGAGCTTTCTTTTTAACGGTAAAGTAGCAACAGTTTGTAGACATCCATATTCTTAATTTTAAACTCTGCCTTTTACCTGTGGGTTTGCCCTTTTATTTGTTGCACTTCCTTCCAGAAAACTGTCAACAAAAGTGGACAATGGAGTTTTTGCAAAAATTATATCTAAAAGTGCTTAGTATTACACGTATTATTGGTATATAAATTAATAAACGTGAAACTATGCACGTGACTGTATATAGTTGTGATACTTTGAAAGTATCTGCTGCTTTTGTTGTGGTAGCTAGCACTCTTTAAGCCAAATGTTATGTTCATTGTGCTGGCAAAATACTGTGTTTGTTTAATGAGGAGAGTAGAATGCAAGAAATTCAGACTGTTATGCTTACTCATCTACAGTAGTGAGATTATATTGCATCAGAAATTTGTTAACGATTTTGCTTTCAGGAGAAACTGGAAATTGTCTCTTTATATTTTAATGGATTATTATTGAAGCCATAAAGACCTTTTCAGTTGGGAAAGATGTTTATTTAAGCTGTTGAACTCTGTATTGGATAGGAACCTGCTAACAGTCGTCTACCTCCTCACCTGATTGCACTTGACTCAGCTCTTCCTGGGTTTTTTGATGACCTTGGCTACTTGGATTTACTACCATGTCGTCCTTTTGATACTGTTTTCATTTTCTACATGAAGGCAGGCCAGAAAACAAGCCAGGAGGTAAGTGAAAGTGTAGATTACCAACTAGCCTATATTATCTTGTTTCGGGTTGAGTATCATAACCACGGTTCTGGGCTTTGTTCTCATTTACAGTGTGAGCCATAACAAGTCACTGTGCACCTCTTTCATCTCTAGGTTGAAGTACATTACCCACATTTAGAATTGTTTTAACATATTTTTAATATATTTATTTATATATGTATATAATATTAATGGTATTTTTGTTATGCATTCTGTGTTTATTGTCCTTGTTTGTAGAGTTTAAAGGTTCATGTCAGAAATGCATTTCCGGTTTGTTGTCTCAGGCTACAGGGAAGGTTGCATTTATTTATTTTTTATTTTTTTTTAAAGCAGTTTGCAATATCCAGATTAGTTGGTTTGATGCTAACGTTAAACTCATGTTAAAGGAATGTAAAACTTTCTTCAAGTAAGAAATTATTACCACTTTATAAGTCTTTACATTATACTATTGACATTCAAATGCAATTAGATTATTCCTATTAATTTGTCCAAATCTAAATTGTGACTTCATTAGACCGTGACCTAGAAACTCACTAAGACAGCTTAGGGACCTATTAGAAAAGGTCGTTTCCCCGAGTACCTTCTCCTCGTTCCGTTCATAATTCTCACAGTGCAAAGTAGAAGTGTAGCTTCCATAATAAATTATTATGCCATCTCCTTATGTGACCGTGAAGGTACGGTTGACAGAACGCTGTATCACCTCCCACTTCTGTGTCGAATACTCTTAACTTTTGAAACCAGGATTGTGCTGTTTGTGAGTTTTCCAGTTGAAGTTCAGAGTAGCCAGGACAGTTCTCCCAAAGTTACCTAGAAAATAAGGTGTATAAGGTTTGCATTTCAGCTGAAATGGGCTCTTGCTGAGCTTACAAGAAGGCTTTTTTTTTTTTTTTCTTTTCACCTGGTGCTTATGTTTTTACAGATTTAGACAGATGAGATCACTTAGTATTGCAGAACTTGCTGGCCTTTGGAAATCCAGTTATCTTGGGTTTTGCCATGTAGATTTAAGAAAACATTGTATTTGGGAGGTTTTGGACGTATTTAGACACAGGTTAAAGATATCAAGCCTGCTTCAAGATTCCTGGACATACTGATTTGGGTTGTGCAAATTCGCAGTGTCAATGAAGTTAATAACATACTCATCTCTATGGACCTGAGCACTGATACTGCTTCCAGCTCTGAAAAGACCTGTGACTTTTATCTATCCTGTTTAATTTTCAGTATTAATGATCAATAAAGGAGGAGATCAAAACTAGGTTGTGACATAGTTTCTGCTTTGAGCTGGGCTGGCTGCCTCTGTGTGTGACTTCTTGCCACTTCATCTCAGGACTTCATTCTGTACTGAGTGGTGAGCCACTGTCCTTTCACAAGGAGTGGTGTCAGCAGTGTTTTATCTGATGCTGCACAGCCCAGAATAGTGGCATCTAGTCTGCTGGTTATTGTATTAGGCCCCAGTGTTTTTCTGTGGTGGTAGAGGAGGGTCTCTCTATACAGGATAATGAAACTGCTCACACACTTCTTACATCATTATACCTTGCATCTTTAAATGTCCTTTGAAAATAGCCACTTAGCTTTGCTTTACTGTAAATTCTTTTTTCGAAAAGGCTCAGATATAAAACCATATAATTATATAAAGCCTGAGCTTGCCTGTCTTCTGAAGTTCTTCTAAACTGCGCTTATCTCAATTCATTCTGAAGCATCGCTATGACTTCTATGTTCTCAGTAATGAGAACAATAGTAATACTTCAATGCAGCGTGTCCAGTCACTACTGAATATTGTACATGGGATTAGGATGGAGTTCCAGGACTGTGTGGATAGGAGGAGCCTTCTGTCTGGAAGCTTTCCTTCCAGTGCCAGTCTCTGTCCCTCCAGTTTCTGTTCTGCTGGAGCCTGCTGCCCAGGATACTGCCCCCAGGCAAATAAAAGTCAAAGACTCTTCTGCCACAAAACAAACTCTCATGTGACCTAGAAAGGATGGGTGCATTGCACAGCATTGGCAGTTGCACAAATCCTAATGGTTCTAGTACACTAAATCATCTGTCTTTCCACGCATGAAAATAGCCTTTGGATATGGAAACATCCCAGATCTTTATAAGAGATAGGATTAAGATTTAGAGTGAACCATACAGTGTGACATTTGATTAAAGAGTATGCTCAGTCCTGCTGAAAATGGTTTTGAAAAATCTGTTTCATAATTTACTGTGCAGTGAGACCTGCCTTCTTAATTTCTGTGTGTCATGTACAGGTGAGTAGAGATAAAATACGTTTCTCCTGAACTGAGATGAAATTTTAGTAGTGAATATTGTCTAGAAAATTCTCATGTTAATTTGGTGCCAATGCTGATCCTGCGACGAACAGTTCTGTGGTTTATCCCTGATGGGCGGATAAATCTCGAAATAGCCATTTCTAGCAGTTTGATTAACTCTCTTGGCAATGATAGTGGAAAGACGAGTTGTTTGAATGTGGCATTGCCAAGCAGAATGGGAGGGTGCTGGACAGCAGGGAGTAGTGCCCATGTAGAAAGTCTGGGGTACCAGACGTGCTGGATAGCTATATTTGGGCAAAACCATGTTGGTGACACGACATCTTAATTAAAAACGTGTGGAGGAAGAGAGCTGCTTCCTGGAGCCTCCTGCTACTACAGCGCTGCTGTTTGTTTCAGATCCTGAAGAACATGGAGTCTTCCAGAACTGTTCAGCCACACTTCCTGGAGTTCTTACTGTCTCTCGGCTGGTCCATTGACGTGGGGAAGCACCCTGGGTGGACTGGCCATGTCTCAACAAGCTGGTCAATCAATAGCTGCAGTGATAAAGAGGGACCTGAGCAAGGTAAAACATAGTCAATGCTGTAATAGTAAATTAAAATGTTTAGGCCCCTTTAGGAGACAATTGAAAATTTCTTTTTCCTGGATACTTATCTGAGAACTTGCATATTTTTGGGGGGATAAATGCTGATGATTACTAGAAAGGAATGTGTAAATATTTGACTTGAAGCTTAATCTAAGTGAGAAAAACTAATACCTGTGTGTTGTTAGCAGAAAGCAGCCTCAGCAAGAAGTACCTCTGTGCTATATTTAGAAGACTGGGTGACTCTTTAGTGTATTATCCAAAACCAGTATTGAGGTGAAATCGGATACTGATTGTGCTGCATATTGGCAAATAGACTTGAAATACAGTGTGATTTTATTGGTTTGTTGTTTTGGTGGTTTGTTTTTTTTAGTGTTCTGTAAGCAGATCAAAATGTTGACTACTAAGTTTTCCTTGTAATCATGCTTGGTCAGAAGTAATGAAAACAAGCTGATGTTTGTAGGTCACAGTGGTTGGAGCTCATACGCAGGTCTTCTGTTCTGCTTAATTTGCTCTGCTGTTTTCCACTGGAGCAGCTCTTCCCCTGGGCTTGTCATATACCACCCTCTCCCCGTTCTGTCAACCACAATGATCCTCAGGGTAGTGAATTGCTGTCCTAGGGTGATGAGCTGGAGGTTGATTTAGTTTCTGCCTTGGACAACTTAATCGGATTACCTGGGATTCTGATAGTGTCTGGGTTGCTTTGTGTGATTCATCGTCACTACTTCAAGGGCCAGACCTGTTATTGGCAATCTTCAGAGCCTCAGCCTTCTGGTGTGGGCCATGCAAAGGCATTCAGCAGGCTGGTCCAGCTTGTCCTATGTCTGACCTGATAGTTTTATCAGGTACAACACCATCACCGGCACAGTTGCTTACGTAGCGCTCTCACTGCTTCCTCTTCACCATGCCATAGAAATGCTCTTCATGTGTAACTGTGGCCAACTAAAGGCTTCTCTGTTTATTTGTAGAATAAAACTACAAATGATAGAAGGCTTGAAATGTTAGGAGAGGTTAAGAGGACAGACGCATGACTTTCTCTGAACAAGTCAGGAGAGGTTACAAAATGGCCAAGTCTCAGTTCAGTTTTCTTTTGAGAATAGGATCAGACTGGGCTTTACTCGAAGGCAGAACCCTCTTTCTTACCTTTGCAGTTGACTTTGTCCATACAGCTACGTGGAAGACAGTGCCTTGAATTAGCGATGTGGGATTTATATCTTCAGTTTTTTTCAGCCTCTTGGATTAGGTCACAGACCACCAAATAATTGAATAATTCAACAAAGTGGGGGAGGAAGGAACAGAAAAGAAGGAACAGAAAAAGCATTCAGGGAGGGAGGGCTACCTCTAATCTGGTTCTTCTGTTGGAAAAATCCATGAGCGGAGTTGTATCTTTAACAAGCAATGGCTAAAAATCTGAAATAGTAGATTTAAAATAGACTTGGACCAACTTGTGAAGATTGCTTGCTTTTTTCTTCTCCAGACTTTATTGTGACTAAAACTATTTGTTTTGTTAAATGTATTTTCTCTTTATGGAGGACTCTGATGATTAAAATCTCATTCAGGAGTCTAGCATCTTGGCTTGTATGAGCACCAGTGTGGCCAGCAGGACTAGGGCAGAGATCATCCCCCCCAGACTCAGCACAGGGGAGGCCATGGGTTGGGTTTTCTAATGCCCTCACTACAACGACATTAAGGTGCTGGAGCATGTCCAGAGAAGGGCAACGAAACTCTTGAAGGGTGTAGAACGCAAGTCTTGAGGAGCAGCTGAGGGATCTAGAGTTATTCAGCCTGGAGAAAAGGTGATTCAGGGGAGACCACCTCACTCTTTACAACTCCCTGAAAGGAGGTTGTGGAGAGTTGGGGGTTGGTCTCTTCTGCCAAGGAATAAGTGAGAGGACAAGAGCTTCAAATTGCACCAGGGTAGATTTAGGTTGGACATGAGGAAAGATTTCTTCCCTGAAAGGTTTGTCAAGCCGTGGCCTGGGCAAATGGTGGAGTCTCCATCCCTGGAGGGATTTAAAATATGTACAGATGGGTGTTGAGGGACATGCTTTAGTGGTGACTGGGCAGTGCTGGTAACAGTTGGACTCAATCTTTCAACATAGATGGCTTTATGATTCTAGAATAGCTTCCGGCAGTATATGATTGACTAAATTCACAGGCATATGCTTTGGATTTGTTTTCTTGCACACCCTCAAAAGCAAAGAAGTTCTTAAACAATTGGGTTTGGGTTGTGTTGCTGCTCCCTGAGAGCTATGGACTGGAGATGCAGGAACGCTTCCCTGAAGCATGTCATGAAGTCAGTGAAGCGTGACTCAGAGGCTTCTGCGTGCCATTAGCCACCTCTCTGTCAGCATGCTGAATTTCGCTGCTCCATAGTTTTTACTGAGGCAGCAGCTATCCCAGGAACCCTTCTGTAAACTGGATCAGAGAAATAATTCAACTTCAAGTCCTTGCTAGTTGTTTTGGAGGCATTACGGGGAAAGAAAAGGTGTTGTAATTTTCTTACAGAATGGCTCCAACAAAGAATTTTTTTCTCTCTATACTGTGAAGGTTTGGTGTACTGGTCAGCTGTGAAGAGGCAATAAATGGGGAATGAGAGCTGAGAATGAGGAGCTTTTTTCCAGAACGTTTGATTCGGGAGAGCCTTTTTTTCTAATTCTGCTTGGAGGAAGAAGAGACACAGAGAAGAGTCTGTAGAAACTTGCTTGAATTCTAGAATAGTATCAGGCTGAAATTATAAATGTTAGAATTCTTTGGAAATTTAATGGCTAACTGAATGATATCTGTTAGAGGGAATGGTTAGAAATAGTTATCAGATTAATTCTTGTGGCAGATGTGCTTACTAGACTATTCTATCTCAAGGAAATAGAGTATGCAGTGCAATGGAAATATGTTCAGAGTAAATCCTCTCCCAACTTAAAATGCCATTTCCTTCAAGATAACAAAAAAGTTTATCTGAGAATTGTTCTTAGGCATGAAATTTGACCTACTGTTTTAAAGTGAGAATTGCATGATTTCTTCTCATTGATTGCCTCTTTTATTTGAAGGTCTTCTCCTGAGGCAGCGTGTAAAGAGGTAGAGCCTTCCTTTTGACTAAAGTTTCCATTTATGTCCATTTTAGATGATCTAATTATTTCAGAAGATGTCGGGGCAAGTATCTTCAATGGACAGAAGAAGGCGCTATATTACGCGGATGCCCTGACAGAAATAGCATTTGTTGTACCATCTCCAGTGGAGTCCCTAAGTAAGTTCATCGTACGTGCTGTTTACCGAAAAACAGAACAACGTGGTTTTGTTAAAGAGCTTTTTCAGAAGTAGAACCTAAATAATCTAGTAGTGTGTCTAGCAAGATCCTTGTCAGAAAGTTACTGATATTTAAATTACAGCGTTCTAATCCTTAGATGTTCCTAAGGTGGTGTCTCTCCTGTGCTGCTTTTTCTCAGAGTAATCCTCACTGCACAGCAGTGTTGCTGTTACCCTGGGTGCGTTAGGTTAGTTGTGTGGTTCACCTTCAACTGGTGATGCTTTTCTAGTCTCCCATCTTGGTGATGTGCTGCAGCACGTGGAGGAGCACGTGCACAGCTGTTATGCGGGTGAGCAACAGCTTTCACAACATCTTTTGCACGCTAAAACCAGTGTGCAGAAGTTCCCTGGAGTAAAAAGGCTGTGACCAAATGATACCCATAGGAAGGAGGAGACTGTATGCCACCAGAAATGGATGGGGCACTTCTAAATCAATGGGGAGTGCTTTAATTACAGCCTGTTTCTGGAATAACTGGCAGCTGTCCTCTGCTGTATCCCCTTTCCTACTTCTGAGTGCTATATTGACTTCACTGTAAATCCCTGTATGTTTAGTTTCAAAAGCTTTACAACCTTTTTTAGTCACCAAACCTTACATATGATGACAGCTTAAGTTTTTTGGCAGAAGAAAAGACAAACCTCACCTTTCTTCTGGCTTACAGCTGATTCAGTGGAAAGCAATGTCTCTGACCAAGAAAGTGACTCCAACATGGATCTGCTGCCAGGAATATTGAAGCAGCAGTCTCTGACACTTGAACTCTTCCCCAATCATACTGACAATCTTAATCCCTCCCAGCGGGTAAGGCAAAACTTGCATCAACAAATGGCTGCTTTCCCCTCACACCCCAAGAAGCACACTGATGATACTGCAGCACTTTTTCATAGTATATATTTTGCTTTCCTAGCATGTGGAACTACTCGTTCCTAGCCGTTAATCTTTAACATCTGCTTTGATCCTGCCAGAATTTGCACCTGCAGCAGGAGGTTGCAAGATTATGTTAATTAAATATCAAATTTAAACCTGCTAAGTAGTTATACTCTACATACTGAAGTCTTGAAGTGCATGCAGGAATAACCATATGCAGTATTTCCAGAGCAATTCAGAATTGAATCCATGCTTGGAAATTCAGAATGGATAGACATGAACACTTTTCATACCTACCCAGTTTAGAATAGTGTGTGTCAGTTGTGTGTGAATTATCAGAAATGAAGTTGCTGTTTTGTGGTAGCAAAGCAGAAAACCATGAACTGCATAAACAGTTAACAAAGGATTTACTGATGCTTATTTCTTGTACAGAATTCACTTCCAAATGTGTATTTAGTTACTGATTTAAGATATTTGAGAACATTAAGAAAAAACTTGAACCATTTTTTTTAATATCTTCATTTGTTGAATATAAATACTGTGGAGACCCAGATTACCGTTTCTCAATGGGTAGTTCCACCATCTCAATAGTTGGCAGAGATTGTACCTGTCCGAGATCTGAAAGGTTAAGGAACAGCTGTGGAAATGCTCGTTGGATGCACTACTGGACTCATGATGTTTGCAAATGTTCCTCTTCCCTTGTGTTCAAAACAGCTCAGTCCTACTTCCAGATCCAAGAGGGTGCCTGAGGGCCGGACCATTCCACCGATGGGACCTGAAACCAAAGTGTATGTGGTCTGGGTGGAACGCTATGACGATATAGGTGCATATAAGTTTTTCTTGTTCGCTAAAGTAACAACAGGGCAGGAACCAGAGGAAAAACTCTGTTCCATTCTTCTGTAAAATGCTAAATCCTTATTAAAGATTAAAGACTTTAAAGATTCTGAAACAGTTCTTTGGTATTTGAGTGGTGGTCCATGGGGTGTGCATGAATCAGTGGTATGTAGATCTGGAGATTATTCCGGCCCTGGCAATACGTGTGAAATGCCATCATGCACCTTTTTGTTAAGCTTAACACACAAAGCAAGTGTGCAGCCCATTTTTGAGTTCCCCATAGCTACTGTCTCCTCAGAGTGGATCTGACTCCTGCTGCTTCTGTGCTGAAGGGATCATCAAGCTGGGGGGAGTGTTGGTCTACTGGAGGGTAGGAAGGTGCTGCAGAGGGACCTGGACAGGCTGGGTTGATAGGCCAAGGCCAGCAGTATGAGGTTCAACACTTTTTGTTAAGCTTAACACACAAAGCAAGTGTGCAGCCCATTTTTGAGTTCCCCATAGCTACTGTCTCCTCAGAGTGGATCTGACTCCTGCTGCTTCTGTGCTGAAGGGATCATCAAGCTGGGGGGAGTGTTGGTCTACTGGAGGGTAGGAAGGTGCTGCAGAGGGACCTGGACAGGCTGGGTTGATAGGCCAAGGCCAGCAGTATGAGGTTCAACAAGACCAAGTGCAGGGTGCTACACTTTGGCCACATTAACCCCAGGCAGTGCTACAGCCTGGGGGAGGAGTGGCTGGAGAGCAGCCGGCAGAGAGGGACCTGGGAGTGCTGGTTGACGATCGGCAGAACATGAGCCAGCAGTGTGCCCAGGTGGCACGGAAGGCCAATGGCATCCTGGCTTGGATCAGGAATAGTGTGGCCAGCAGGAGTAGGGATGTCATTCTCCCCCTGTACTCGGCACTGGTGAGNATCTTTCTGGGCTTGATGATACCTTTGAAACTCTGTCTTGCAGGAGGGCTCATTTGTTTTGTGCTTGGGATGCCTGTTCCATGCTGTGCGGTCCAGCTCGCTTTCTTCATGCTCCTCATGCAACTTAATGTTTCTCAGTTTGGTGTTTCCTCTCTGACTCTGGGTACTGACTGACCTGGGAGAGACTCAGCTTTGTCCATCCTGTTACAGCCATGTCATGGACGATGGTGGGCAGCTGGCTACAACTTGGAGTCCTTTGTCCCCAAGAGCTTCTTACATGCTGATTCTGAGCTATGGCCTGGCTTTAGTACTATGCCTGTCTGTACTGGCCTAAGCCTACAGAGTCTGTAACACGCGCCAGTACCCAATACTTCATTCTGTCTTTGATTTCTAATCCTGATTCCCACTCTGGCAGGAAAGGTTGATCTTAATTGAGCTCTTAGCTCCTCCAAGAGGAAAGCAGCCAAAGAATGGGAGTGATCAAGAGGAAGCTTCCTGTAAAGTGTAGGTGTAAGTTCTCAAGAAGACCACCTTGTCCACAGTACATCCCTCAGCTTTACTAGGATCGGGAGATCTGTTCTGCAGGATTATTTCTTTGTCTAGATGTTGGCCCGGTGTGATTCCCTTAGCTCCAGGAGTCCCTCAGCTGTTTCAGTTCCCAAAACGGTGTCTCTGACCCACTTCATTCTTGGGTGGCAGCTAAAGCCAGCTTACTGCAGAGGCAGAAGCTGTGCTACATGGGCGTGTTTCTGCTTGGCTGCTTCTTTGAGCAGCTGTAGGAATCACCCAAAGCTCTGGGCCTGAAGCTGAAAAAATGAGTTTGTGAGCCTCAGTGTCTGTGACAGTTGGATTTAGAGGGTGGGCTCTTGACAGTGGCTCCTAGCCCAGAGGCTTTGCCTTATGCTCCTTATGTTCTTAGCATTTGCTTTATGCTTCTGTTACCTCTTTGAATCTGGACAATGGAAAAGCTGTCACTGTAGTCTAGGCTATTGCCCCTGTGCCAGCTACCTGCCCTCCCTCTTGTTCCATCTTGCAGTACTTGCATGGCCCTCCATGCTCTCCCCTTCTCGGCGAGCTCCAACTTTTCTGCACTAGTAACATCTGAGCTCTGATGGCAAAAGGTGGTTTGGGACCTTATATTCTTTCTGCTGGAGTCTTCCATCAGCACTGTCCCTGCTGTCTGAACTGTGCTTCTGTCAATGACTCTCAATGGGAAGTGCCACATCCCCTCTAGGAATCCGGGTTCTTAACTGCCTCCTCTTGCACCTTCTTACCAAGTGCGTGACAGCAGAGTTGTAGGTTATGTTGAGGATCTACAGAGCTTCAATTTGAGGAGTGATACCATGTTTGTTGGAGCAGGACTCAAGGGAACTGTAGATATGAGCAGTGGTATCATTTGAAGTTCCCAGTTCTTGAGGCTGATTTCTTGTGGATGGGTGAAGAGGCTGTTGAATAATAATTTGAAAGCCTTTTTTGTGATTGAAGGATTTCACCTCCTTCCTGCTTTTGCTGTTCCTCAAGAGCTTTTTGATCTTTGACACTGAGAAAATTTAGAGTCTGGGACATGTGTTGCCTAATCTGTTGAGCACAGGATGATCTATACACTCCATGAATGCTTAAGCTTAAGAACGCTTTGCATCACTAGCAGTGCAAGAACATCCATGGTATAAATACTTGAGGACTGCATGGTTTTGACTGATGATAAAGCAAACCAACAGCTTTATTCAGTGCATCCTCTTCTTACAGAAAACTTCCCCCTTCCTGATCTGGTGTCTGAGACTAGCACTGGTGTGGAAACTACAGCCAATAGTAGCAGTTCCCTAAGGTAAGACTGATCCCATTTTCGTTGTTTTTTCTTGATGCTTCTAGACAACAGTTATGGCTGCACTTTAGAACAAGTCGTGACAGAGATAATTTGCATTCTTCAGCTTTCGGGCTATCAGACATATGAGTTTCCTCAGTGGATTTTTTCATTGAAAAAAAAACAACAAACAACTTTTCATATCACTGCAGTTTAAACAAATTAAGGAACTGAAAATGTGTAGTTTTTATCTGGAGTCTGTGATTAGCCTCCCTCCTGACATTTACTCAGGTGCCTAATGCTGTGTTTGTGTTGTGAGGTTTAAAGTCTGCAGGACTCTCAAATTCTCTGGTCACAAGATCATAGAAACTGTACAGTTGATAGAACCCTTCTAGAGTCCAGAGGATGCACACAGGAGTCCTACTGGTTTAACCACATGACATTTTTTTAAGACTTAAAGTGGTTCTTTTTCATCTATAGGTTAATTGAAGAAGTGTTATAAAACTGATTTAACAGTTGTGGGTTTTCTCTTAAGATCTACTGTTCCTGAGAAGGAAGTTCCTGTGATCTTCATCCATCCTTTAAACACTGGCTTATTCAGGATAAAACTACAAGGAGCAACTGGGAAATTCAATATGGTTATCCCGTTGGTGGATGGAATGATAGTCAGTAGGAGAGCTCTTGGTAAGTTGAAGATTTTTAGGAATACTCGTGTTTTGGTTTTGTTTCGGTTTGTTTTTTTTGGTTTTGTTGTTTTTTTTAATAATAATAATATATCTGCAAAATACATCGTCTGGAATCCCACTGGAAAAAGTATTGGGCATGGCAGAACAAGATAAACATGCTTTCTGCAGCACCAGCGGTAGCAGGAACAGCAGAGGGAGCAGGAGGTCAGCACTTGGCTGATGCACAGCAGGGCTCCCCTGCAATCACGGTAGGAGAGGAGTGAAGGGTTGGAACAAGTCATGGTGGAAGCAAAAGGTAAATGCCTGTTATTTAGATAAGAGAGATTAGAAATGTGACTGTGATGTTTAACACTGAGAGCTGAGGTGCCGGTGCTGCTTGACTGACAGAGGGTACTGCTGAATTTTTGGACTCTGCTGGCATGCTGTGTTTGTTCCATTTTAGCCAGATGGCGATTAAACGCCACAGCAATTGAGGATTCTCTAATCTGTTTGCTAAAAACACTTAACCTGCTATGGAGGTGTGTGTTAACTGGAGTCTGTGCGTGCTCCCTGCCTTTTCCTGTGCTTCTGAATGGATACAGCTGCTATAGCTTCAGTAACGGGAAATCTCACTCCAGTGAGAGCGACTCACAAGACAGAGCAAAATGAATAAATGTGCGTTACGATACTTGTACATAACCACAAGACTTACGTTGTAGAGGTGACTTGCAGGTTCTGGTTTTTACATGCTTAATTCAGTTAGTGGGAAATTGAAGCCAGACTAACAATAACATTTGTGAAGTCAACTGATGACAATGGCTTGTACTGAAAAAGAATCAGGTGTGTTTTCCTGGAGTTGGACTGGTTTTTTTTCAGCTGCACCAGGACAATTAATATAATGAAATTTGTCTTGTCTCTAAGTTCAGCAGATGTGGTTTGTGTGCGCTTAGGAATCAAGTTCTCTAAATAAGGAAGACACTGTTTCTGTAAGAAACTGCTTGTTAAACAGCAAAGGGGTTAGTGGACCCTTACTTCATATGAATTCATTTCAAAATAAACCAGGATAAAGTCCACTGCCAGCTTTGTCCTAATGTTACTGCTTTCGTTCCCAGCCTTCTCTTCCTGGCCACGTGTAGCAATATGAGTTAGAGAGGTAGCAACAGTGGCAAGGCAGCCAGGAGAGCAGAAACCTGTTTCTGGCCACGGCCCATCAAGTCTTTCCTCATGTCCTGTTCTAAGGTGAAGGATCTGCAGTTCCTACTGGAAGAAAAAGTACTGATGGTACTTTTTTCACCCTGAAGACTCCCCTGGCATTTCCCCGGTGTGACCTCAGGGCCCACCCAAGCTCTGCATGTCCTTGTGTGGTGCGGCCAGGGGCTGTAGCACTGCAATTCTTGTATTAACTGCCCTGGATTCTTTCTCTTCTTGGTCCTGAGGGTGCTGTTGCAAGCAGTTGCTTGACTCTGACAAAGCAGAGAAGTCTTCCCCTTTCTCCTCCAGCCAGTTGAGAGTACCGGTGACTTAGCCACTTTCTTATTCATTGTTCACAGTAAAATGTCCTTACAGACCTGACGACCATGGTTAGGTGTTATTAACTACTCACTGAGAAAAAATCTTGACTTAGGGCTGAGCATCTCCCATGGGTTCTAGATGGGGTAGAACCCAAAATTGTCTCTAGCTGTGAAGCCAGCAAAGGGGCAAAAACTTGAATTTGTTTAAACTCGATTCAAATATTGTTTCTTTTTCAGGTTTTTTAGTGAGGCAAACAGTAATAAATATTTGTCGGAGAAAGAGGCTGGAAAGTGATTCGTACAACCCCCCACATGTCCGCCGAAAACAGAAAATAGCAGACATTGTCAATAAATACCGGAACAGGCAGCTGGAGCCAGAATTTTACACCTCGCTTTTCCAGGAGGTTGGGCTCAAGAACTGCAACCCCTAGGTCGTCATCCTTCCGGGACAATTAGATCAGAGCTTGGTGGCTACAGTAATGAAAACAATTAAATAACAAGAAGTTTCCTCAGCCCTCCAGAATTCAGGAAATCATATTCTAGCACAAGTCAGCAGATCCATGTGTGAGGAATGAGAAGTGAATACAGAACATTGCAGTTGGGATATTCACCTACCCTCAAAGGATTACTTAATTCCAGTCTTCCTGGATGCTAGCAATGTAATCTCTTTACCCAGTCATCTACTCCAGACTAATTAAGAACTGTGTCTCGTTCTGTGAGAGGAGAACAATCAAAACAAAGCCATCTCTGCACATAAGGATGGAAAACAAAATGCAAACAAACCTGTCTCCAGACATCGTGCTACACCACCTGGTAAAGGAAAAGGGAGCAGGATCTCGCCTTTGAAGAGTGAAGGGAACAGGATCTCTCCTTTGAGGAGCATTTCAGAGTATTGACTGTCCCTGCAAGAACTTAAAAGACATTTCCAGCCTCGCTTCAGAGCTCAACAGAAGATCCTTCACTGCTCATAACCAATTTGGGTACCAACAGCAAGAGGAGGAAAATCACTTGGAAGCATCAGGTGATGAAATTCATAGCCGAGGTGCTGCACCTCACAGTTTCCCTATGTGGCTGGGAGTGAGTCCACCTACCTATGAGATTTGTCATGCTGAAGCAGACAACACCTGAAATTACCTGACTTTCCAACATAAGTTGCTACTAGATAAGAGCTATTGGTTACATAAAAACATGGTGATGACTTTCAGGTCTGTTGCAAAATGTCACATTTAATTTTAGTAGCTTGATTTAAAAAAAAAAAAAATTTGGTTTATGTGCAGCTACTTAATTTGTTTGGAAGTGTCTGTATCACCTACTCACTGTTTCCATAAAAAGCGTAAACATCACTTGCTTCCATTGGATTGAAATCTGAGATTCTGGGGCTGCCTCCTGCTTGATATTTATAGCATAAGCAGTTTTTGCAGCTTGTACAACACTACAACATTTTTTTAGAAGCTCCTATTAGACTAAAACAACTCAAAAAGAAAATTCACGAATTATTCTTTTTCCCCGTTAACTTGGTATTCCATGAAAACCCCTTTGGAGTTGTAACTTAAAATTGCCTTGGACTCGCTGTGCTTTCTCGTGCTTGGCAGCGGTGCTTCCCTTTCACCTAGATCAGAAGTGTTCCTTTTCATACCGTGGATTTCTCACGTTCAGGACTTGCAGGATGTGCTGGGAAAGGATATTTACAACTGCAGATGTAATATTGGGAATACAAAAGCTGTGGTGGGCACTGGTAGCCTTGAGAGAGCTTTCAGGATCCTGGCGCAGTCTTCACTTGCGTTGCAATGATGAATCATCTCTGGCACTCCCGGGCAGACGCGGTTGGTGATTGCTGGCAGCACCATTTGTCCTTTTCATTCTCGTAAGCGTGTAGTTTAAGAGTCTAACTGTGCACAGGGACTTGGGGAGCTCCTCACATTATTCCAGAAGTGGGTTTTATTAGTTTTTTAATATGCATTGCAGTAATACCTGTCAGTCATTTAATTCTGATATTTCAGAGTTACTTTTTGCAACTGCTCTGACCTGGAACAGTCTTAATTGTTTCATTACAACTTACCTGCCAAGGACATACCCTGCTTCTGTCTTTTCATGTGGTTTTTCAGAGCTGATGGAAACACAGGCCCCTAAAAATACGTGTTAAAGGACTTTCAGATGTCAACCAGAGGGGTTTAGGTGATAGGTGCTTGCTGCAGGGGACAAGCACACTAGGCTCTCAACTCAGGAGCTCTGGATTTTGATCCAGATGAATCACAAGTGGAAAAATGAAACCACATAAAGAAAACTCTTGTAGAAGTCGGCACGGTGGCTGGCCCACTCACGTGGTGCCTGGGCTGCAAATGGCAAGAGGAGCCGCAAGGCAGCGTTTGGGGGCGTTGGCAAAGCTGTGAAGGAAGGGAAGCCAAACTCTTGTCATTATCAATTTAATGCACTGACACTAAAATGACCCACATTTTGTATGTAGCTATTTGATCTAATTAAGGCCAAACACAGTTTAGTTCACTTATTTAAAAGGCATGACCAGTGCATGTGTAACACACGTAACTGAGCAATCAGAAGTCTGCACATCTTCGACACGTAACAACAGAACCCACGTACCGTAGCTAAGTGTATGTTATAGGCAAAGTCATCAGTTTATATAGTCGTGGGCTGCAAAAGATCCTTCTTTCACGTGTTCGGGTGCATTCAGTAATGACAAGACACGTGCATGTGGGGAAACCCTGGATATTTTCCACAAAGCCCAAGGCAGCCGAATGACCTGCCTGGAAATTTGTGCTTTAGCGATGCCTGTGCCTGGCTGAACAACCGTGTTGGGTCTGTGTCCGTGTTCGCCTCACGCGTGGCTATGGCACCCACCTGAGCAGTAACAACCAGGGAAGCCACGCAGCTTTCGGAACGCTTGAAAGGAAGTCACTTTAGTACAGAGTGCTGCTGCTCATCCCATAGCCGGGGGAGCGGCATTTTCAACGTGCTTGGTTTGATTTGGGAAACCGGCCGAGTGACACGTTACACAGCAGTGGCGTGACTTGGCCGTAAGTGTCGGGGTTTGCTGTCTGGAAAGGTGAACCTTCAAGAAAGTCACGGTTTAGTATAAAAAATGTTGTGATTACCAAAATGTGGTGCCATCTACTAGGTTCTGATGCTGGCTGCCGGTGGAAGGTGCCTGCAGGGAGCGTCCCTGCTTCCCCGGTGCGTGGAGAGGTCTCTGACTCCACACTAAAATTTAAAACACCGGTTTTGGAATGACACCCTTGGCCTGTTGAAGTCGGTGGCTGAGCTCTGACGGCTTCCACTAGTCCAGGGTGCAGACTTGAGCTTTTTTTCCCCAAAAGGGCTATTTCAGTTGCGATTTCAAGAATGTGCTAGTCGAGAAACCAGACACGCTTTTTCATTGCAAGATGCTGCATAGAGTTCTCAGCGTGACAGCTCGTGTGGCTCAGGTTTGCGTCCCCGTTCTTTGGTGGTGGTGAGTACTGGGCCCTTGTTCTGCACGTAGTGTGATATTAGCCTGGACTCCGCAGGTCACGTCGTGCTGTGGAAGCCAAGTTGTAAACTGAACCTTTTTTCATAAGACCTTTCTGTTTGGGTTCGTATTTCTGCTTTAAATTGTGACATCCTTTTAATGGTGCAGAAAGACCATTGTTACCTTGTAAAAATAGCGTTGAATTTGCAGACATTGCAGTACCTTAATAAAGACTGTTTTAAAGAAGAACATTTTCTTTAAACATACTTTTTAAAAAAGGCACTGCAACCTTACGGTGACCAGGAGATGAGAGGGATGGTGCCTGTGGAAATCCAGGTGTCTGTGTGGACAGCAGCGTGAGTACAAGGCCATAGCGCAGAGCATCCCTTACTGCTTGGCTGGTGATATGTGCTGGGCTCTCCAAAAGCGACGGCAGCTCTGTCCTCTGAGGCTCTGCGTGCCCAGAGGGATGAGAGAACTAAATTTCAACCTAACAGACAAAATATAATGTCATTTAATGATTGCATATCTGACTGATGTCTTTGAAGGCAA
Organism: Baryphthengus martii; assembly: GCA_013396935.1. Taxonomy (NCBI): domain Eukaryota; kingdom Metazoa; phylum Chordata; class Aves; order Coraciiformes; family Momotidae; genus Baryphthengus; species Baryphthengus martii. The sequence continues at coordinate 93,475 of VWZK01015725.1, forward strand.
ACTCAGACCTTTTCCACATGTATTTTAGCAGGAGCAATTAGAAACGAGAATGCCAGATGTCATGTACTCCAAATCGTATACAATTTATTTGAATTTCTGTATGTTGCCAAGACATGATCTTTTTGTTCTTACTGTATTTTTCTGTAAATATTCCTGGCACTAAGTTGTAAAGTAAAGGCAAAATGTAAATATGAAGATGTGAACTATGTTCTCTTGTCTCTAGTACTTTATCTCTTATTTGTTTAGGGAAGGCACACAAAGGCTTGTTTGTATTTATGCCAATTCTTTGTCCAGGAGAAACACATCAAATATTGAATGTAACACAATTAGTCCAATAAATTTTAAAGATTCTTATCTAGTAACTTTGCAACTGTCGGTTTTTAATATTTCCCAGTGTCTTTCGTTAATATTATCAGCCAATGGAGATGTTTCTCAGGGAAACGGCAGATGGATGTAGTAAAGTTGTGCACCCTCTGCTGCACAGCAGCCATGGTAACAGTGCACCAGCTTATCTTCAAGGAAATCACGTTGCATCTCGAGGGTGGGAATGAAATCACAGAAACAGCTTTGAGCAGGAGACCCTGTGCTCCTCCGCTTGCTCCGTGTGTCTTGCAGCCAGCTCTGCTGGCCCCCTGCCAGCAGGGCTGGGGAAGCTGCTGCAGCGACGCCATGGAGTTAAAGTTTAGTTCTTTATCCTCCATCTGTACAGAATTTGACTTCTCAGTTGTTTGGATTAGGAGAAGAGCTGGGTAGCAGCGCTGTCCTTCAAAGGCAATGCACCCAGCAAGCTCTGGGGAATTGGGAAAGCTTCAGGAAACCCATGACAGGAGGTCAGGTTTGTCAGTACCCCCGCCAGTGTCAGACCAATGAGCCAAACCACTCCGTGGCTATCTCAGCTCCCCAGAAGATAACAAGTTCTTGCTGAGTCGTGCGGTGGGTTTCCGATGTCAGGTGCGGTGTTTGTTCTGGTGGGGCCCTGCTTGTGCCTTGGTGTTTTATTGCTGTGGCACCACGTGGTGGTTACTGAGCCGTTGGGCTGAGTTATCTCTGGCACTTCACATCAGTGCTAATGTGCAATGCTGCCTTTGACATGTTAGCCCTTTGGGAGCTTTCCACATGTCGACTTACCTGAGGGCTGGAACAAAAACACTGAACTAACCATTCCAGAAACCTCCTCAAAGAGGGCAGCGTGAACACTGGTTTTCCTGCCAGGTCCCTCTGATAATTTCAGGAGGTGCCACCTGTCCAAGCTCCTCACCATGTTGCTTCCAGTAAAGGTTAGGGCAGATCCTGCACTGATCTCGGGAGAATCACAGAAATGAGTGATAAATAGTTAAATATCTTTCTTTGCAGTCCCAAAGTGTAGGGCCAGTAACAGAGAGAACTTTCAGGGGTTGGTTTTGGAGGCCTGATGCTTTCCTCTTCCCTACAAAGGAAGCAAAAGGCACCAGGCAGAGCGGTCCATCCCTTTCCCAGGGGGCTGGGAAACCTTGGCTACCCCTGCCATGTATTCTGTTCACTGCCATGGCCTTCTCTCTCACTACAGGCTTTCCCCCATTGCTTTCCTGGTGGCTTTTCCCCAGTTTTCATTTTGCAGAGCAGTTTCTGGTCATGCTTCAACCATGCAGGGAGCCACTCTTCGGCCGACTTCTGCTCCTTCCCAAAAATCATTTCCTTTGGTGCAGGTCTTGTAACACAGGTTTCTGGCCCAAAGTGGACAAGCTCTTTGCCCCTGAATAAATAAATGAACCTGTGCTTGGCTGTGCTGAAGTGCAGCCAGTCTGGTGGCAGGACACCCAATAGCCCAAATCCCTCCTGCCATGCACTGCACCTTGGGTGCCACCACTCATCCTGCACTGGTGCTTTTCACTCCAAGCTGCTGTCAGCCCCGCTCTTTGTTCCCCAGTTCTATTGAAAAATCTGCTGACAGCCTCAGACTGGGCGTTAGATGCATCTCCCAACTCTGAGCTGTGCCGGCGAGTGCGGGGTGCCCATAGCTTCAGAGCCTGACTCTGAGTTACAGCAGCCTCCAAATCCTTCTGGGAGCTGACAGCAGCTCTGTCAATGTGTGAGCCTCAGCACTGCCGCTGAGAGCAGGATGGCAGCCCTGGCTCCTTGGCCCCATCCTGCATGACTGCCCTGAAGGATGTCTCAGGGTGCTCAGGGGGAGCTCCCAGCAGGAACAGGGGCTGGTCAGGGGGCAGAGGGCACTCTCCCAGGCCAGGGCCCTTTGATGGAGGGGTGTTGGGGGGTGGATTGGCCACTGTTGAGCTCTTTCAGGAGGCTGGAAAGCTCACTTTAAGGGCCTCAGGTTGGAAGTGCCTTTTCATCAACAGAGCCTGTGGAAGTGGGAGATTGTTTGTGTGCAGCAGGCCTGTGTGTGTGTGCAGTGGTGACCAGGCTTCAGCTTCCAGCAAGTCTACGAGCTCAAAGGCTCAAGTCACCTTCACCACCTGGCTTCCTTTGGGCATGAGAGCCTGACTGAGACCCAGCATCAAGCAGCTCTTTGGGCTTTCATTTTTTTATTAAAGCTCCTCCTGGGCACTGAAGATATTCGGTGTCGAGGCGGTAAACAGAGTTATGAAACTGCTGTAGTGCACCAGGGCATTGTTTTGGAGCTAGCATGCAGGCAATTGCTATGAAAAACAGGAGTAACAAACCCAGAGATGGAGGCAGGTGAAGCCGCAGTGCAGAGCTGCCCAAAGACAGTCGTTCTCACCCCTGCCACAGCCAGAAATTAGAATTAATTTCTAATTCAGTGTTAATTAAGGGGAGCTGCTCCATGGGGCAGCCGGCAGCACCCTGCACCCCATGTCCTGCCCAGCCTGGGCACGCAGAGGGGCCCAGGAGCTTTGCAATCTTACCCCCAGCACCCTCCACCATCCTCTTTGGCAGCTCAATTCCTATAAACTTGCTGAGCCGAAGGAGGAGAAACATTGCACACTGACACCCACTACACCCTTTTTTCTCACCGTAGCGTAGCTAATTCTGACCACAAATGGAGCCAAATTGCATTACAAATAATTTTACAGGGTGAAATGTAATTTAGTTACTACTTTAAGCCAAGAAAATATTTGACTGCTGCCAGTGAGCATGTGTCTGTCAGAATGGGGAGTAAGAGGCTGAAGGTGGAACTGGGCTGACCTGTGTCTGCAGGTGTCCTCCAGCGCACCCTCTTTGGTGGTGGACTGCTGACTGGGTGTCCTCAGGTCAGGCAGTGCAGGTGCTGTGGCTGTCCCTGCCCTGTGGGTGCCAGTATGGTGTCCCCAGGCTGGGCAGAAACCGGTGGAGTGTGCCTGAGCTGTGCTAGTGCTGCCGGAGCATCCCTGGACCGTGTTGGTGCCACCGGAGTGACCCTGGGCCCGTGCCAGTGTCACTGGAGTGTCCATGAGCCCCACTGGCAGGGCGTTCCAGGGCTATGGGTTGGGTCAGCATCCTGACAACAGGCCCCATCACAGCAGAGGACAGCACGTTGCCGTGGCAACTCAGAGCATCACAGGGGTCTCAGCCCTGGCTAGGGTGGGAGTGTGGCTTCGCAGGCTGCTGTGGGGGAAAACCTGCATTCCCAGTGCTGCTCCAGAATCTGTGGCAGTACTCAGGGCATGGCAGAGGCCGAGGGGAGCTGGGTGGAGGTTTTCTTGGGCACACACAAAGTCTGAATTGCTGAGAGAGCTGTGATAGGTTCTACTTTATTATATGTACTATGTCAAAACCTGCTGCCCTGTACCTGGGGGCCCAGCCCTGCCTTTAACTCAGCCAGGTGAGTGATAGGAAGAGGCGATGCACCATGGTAGTGGGGCTCATGCCAGGATTTCTTACGAAGGTTTTACTGGGAAAGGTGGAGATGGGCCAATTCATCCCAGCAGCAGAGGGAAAGACTTACTAGGCTGCCCCAGAGCCAGTGCTGGTGGGACTGGAGAAGCTGCAGTGGGTTGGCACCACCACCTTCTCCAGCTCTAGGGGGGAACAGGCTGCTTTGGGGCAGTAAAACTGCTTCCCACTGTAGGGCAGAGCCCCAGCAGCAGTGTCCCAGAGGCGTTGAGGGTACACGGCTGGCACATGGGCCTAATGAAAACTGGCACAGGGGTCCTGCGCTCCCTCCCCATCTTATCTTGGCCCTGGCCCCATACTGAGCTTCGACCCCCCAGCACAGATCACCCATGCCCACCTCCAGCATCCCCAGCAGCAGCTGCACCAGAAGCTGTTATCCTTCAGCACTTGCTTGTCCTCCCGGCTCATACTGGGCCGTCCCACTGCCCCAGCCCCCTGTGTGTGCACCACACCCCTGAGCGCCCCTCAGCAACGGGACCCAAGGCCGCCCGGCCATGGGGAAGGGGCTGCTGCGGACCTCCTGTCTGGCCAACCTCCTACCCAGGCCCTGGAGTGTTGCAGGCTCAGGCTGGGGGGGTGGAGGCTAGGCCTTCAGGAGGGGTGGGGTGGGGAGTGTCCTGAGCCGCCCCTCCACAGCTATCCAGCCCCTGCAGCTTGACAGGGGATCCCTCCAGCCGGCATCAGGACACATGTCCCGTCAGGAGGGCCAAGAGTCTTCACGCTCCTCCAACAACCCATGATGGAAGCACATATGATAACATTATTAAATGATTCAGAGCATTTTCTGCCTCTTAAAGTGTGCCTGTGTGATTCATTATTTTTATTATTATCTAATAAAAGATTATCTGACTCACTTTCATGTTTCTTCCAATTACAAATTAAAATTGTTCCCACCATGACCTTGCAGCTGCTAGACTTTCTAAAATTAGCCATAATGATGCATTTTACTAAGATAATTAATGAGCTAAACTGACAAAATTGAGTAGTAGAACTGCTTCACATGCTGCTAATTATCTTTTATTGTGTCATCTTTACATGCAAATAAAGAAATATTGTGATTATTTTAAATACTGTTTTCATTAGCTAATATACTTGTTAGCATAGTGATGGCTCAATTCTTCCTTGGCAGTAAGAGCCCTTGGGGACTCTGCTGCTTACTGACTGCAGGACTCTTCCCTTCAGATTTAGAAAATGTAGTTATGGCCCAAATTAGATTTATTTTGTTGATTTAATTTAATGGTGGTGATGCCCAGCAGGAAGGAGGGTGTCACTAATGGCAGGTGAGCCAGGAGCATCAACAGCACATGCTGAAGGTCGGGGATGTCCAGGGTGGGGAGAAGGTGAGGTAGAGGTGCTGCCCACGTCAAATTCCTCTTCCCCAGGGACCCTCCTTGATCAGAATATTCCTTGCCATCCCGAGCCTAGGGCGTGGGTGCTTTGGGGCACCAGCGTCGAGCCTTGTGCCCCCCGCTTCCTTTGGAACTTTCTGACCCCAAGAGCCAGCTGGTCGGCAGAGCCCACCCTGTGGCTCCCCAGCACCCCTGTGTGGCATCAGATGGGTCCTCTACCTCAGGTTGTATTTTGCCCCATTCCCTCTGTCACTGGTGCCCAGCTGGGGTCCCTCCGCACAGGTCCAAGGCCGAGTCCTCTGTCCAGCAGCTGGGAAAATGCCTGCACCTTTGAGAAAGTGCTTTTGGCAAAGCCACTACTCACCGTGGGTCTGCCAGGGTCCCTCCTGCAGTGCTGCCCACTGCCCGCTGCCCGTCACCTGCTGTGGTTGCCAGTTGTGCCCTGGCACACCTCAGCCAGCAGCACTGAAGGTCGTGCCAAGCTGAGTGTTGGCAGTGGGCAGGAGCAGCTGTGTTTGGAGAGCCAGTGACACACTCACCTGCCCGCCAATGGCTCCAGGAGGTGGTTTCTATCTCACCACTGGCTCATGGGTGGCAACTGTTGGGAGATTCGATGCGCCCGACCTTGGCTTTGGCATCTGGGTCCCTCTCCCAGCACGGGTGGGATGGGACAGGGGATGCATTTTGTTCCCTCGAGCCTGTTGCTCATAAATAACAGCTGTAATTTATATCGGTGGGGATTTTAGGTTGAGGGACTCAACTCTCTGGGCTGGTGGTTTTTTCACAGCCCTGTAACAACCCAGAAGGATGAACAGGATTTGAGGACTGGTCATAGAGATGCTTCCTTCTGGCTTACAGGTCCAAATAGGGTCCATGCTGGAAACATGGTGAAAACAGCACCAGAGGGTGCCATAAGTGTCACCAAGTAGAAGAGACCACAGTGCCACACCCTGCGGGCACTGCAGGCACAGCCCCTGTTGTCAGCAGTTCTGAGCCAGGGGCAGGAGTGGGGCCATGCATGGAAAACACGAACCCTGGTGATAGACCTGGCAGGGCGACAAGGTTTAAATAGTAATGAGACTTTTTCTGAAAGAGGAGCTGGTGGCGGTGCCAGCTTAGGGAAAGGGATCAGGTAAGCTCGGATGGGGCATTCAGGGCCTTGGGGGAAGCTGGACGGAGTAGCAGGGTTGAAATACAGCAGAGCTGGCCACTGGGCACAGCCCCAAAATGGTTTAGGTTGGAGTTCCTGGGGAGCATGGACACAGCCCTGGGCTTACCAGTCAAGAGCGTGTGCCCAAGGGGGCAGCCCAGCCCCAGCATTGCCACCTGCTTGGTGCACAGGAACTATGGGCAGAAGCCTGGAAATGCAGGCAGGACCTGCTGCTCGTGGTAGCCTGTGCCAAGACTGGTGAGTCCCGTGCTACTTCAAAACTTCCAGTCTGAAGATGTGTCCCCTTGACTGAGGGCACTCCCTTATCGGCACCAGTGTCATCCTGGGAGCTCTGCAGTCCACTCTGACCCCACCAGTTACCTTGCTTTGGGCAGGATCTGGGACTAATCATCTCCTGAGGCTCCGTCCAGCCCAAAGGATCTCATCACCCCATAAGTCTGAGGCCCTTGGAGCGCCACACCAGCCTAGCATGGCACCTGCCCAGGAGACCCAGCATCTGCCTGGAGCCAGCATCAATGCCCCGCAGTGCTCCCTGCCCACCGCCCAGGCATTCCTGGAGACAGATGTGCCCAAGCAAGTGGGAGCAGACATCGGTGGTGCCAGCCACCAGCTGCTCCCCTGGAAAAGTCCCTGCACTGCGGCCAACAAATGCCAAGCTGGATGGGCACAAGGGCACTGCAGATGCCGCTGCCACTGCTGCAGGCCCTGGCCTCTGCTGTCACTCACTGCTACCCTAGTTTCTATCCATGTCTTGAAAACTGTCCTATTTGAAGCTCCCATGGGCTGCAGGAGCATCTCTTTGGGCAGAGCCCCGTATGAGTTCTCTCACTCGCCCCTTGCAGCAGGTAGATCCCTGCTCCTGCTGCCTGTGTCCGGTGGCATTGCCTGGGACAGCCAAAATGTTGTGTCTAGGTCCCTGTTCACCGTTGTCACGGTTAAGAAACCCCAGATAGCTCCACACCAAGGTAAGCTCCTTGTTTCCTGGTGGTAGTAGCTGAGCAGGGAGGACAAATGATGAGGTGAAGGGAGATAAATGAAGGATAAATGGTGAGGTGCTTTCTATGTTTTGTGAGGGGTGCTGGGGTTTTTTGTGATTTTTTTTTTTGGTGGTCTTTTTTTCTGAGTTGATGGTTGGATGCAGTGATCTTAGAGGTCTTCTCCAATCACATTAATTCTATGGTTCTATGCCAGTGGCTGGGATGGGTGCTGAGTACTTCTCCAGCTCCTGGCCCACCCCAGACCCAGAGTTTCCATGCTTGGGGCTGAGCACAGCTGAACACGGACAGCCCATCCCTGCAGTCCCACATACACCCCTCCAGCTTCGCAGCGTCTGCCTGACTCCTGGGTCGCACACATGGAGACGGACCCTGCCTACCCCCGCTGACATTGGACACCCCCCTGGGGCAGAGAGCAAAAGGAATAAGCTGGAACAGTGACAACGGAATTGTAACTAAAACAACTCGGGAGTAAGTTCAGCATAATACTGGGAGTTGGAAATCAGAGATATGGAGCAGAGTTTTATCACCACAGTTTGAAAGTGGCTATCAGGAGCACTGGCTGCAGGTCCCGGGCAAGATGGGCTGGGTTTTGTCCCTTGGCTTCTCTCCCCACAAGGGACAGGGAGAATGCAGCCTTCCATGCACAGCCCCTGCTCCATCTCTACCTATTGACAGCGCTTACAGAGTCATAGAATCACAGAGTGACCTTTGAAGGTCATCTAGTCCAACCCCCTGCAGGGAACAGGGACATCTGCAACTAATGCAGGTTGCTCAGAGCCCCATCCAACCTCATCTGAAATGGTTCCAGGGATCGACCACTCCTCTGGGCAACCTGGGCCAGTATCTCACCACCCCCAGTATCAAAAATTTTTTCTTTCTCTCCCAATCTAAACCTCCCTCTTTCAGTTTAAAACCATCATCCCTTGTCCTGTCACTACAGGACCTGCAAAAAAGTCTTTCTCCATCTTTCTGAGAGGTCCCTTTAAGTACTGAAAGGCTGCAATAAGGTCCCCCTGGAGCCTTCTCTTCTCCAGGCTGGCCTCTCTCTCTCAGCCTGGCCTCACAGCAGAGGGCTTCCAGCCCTTGGATCATTTCTGTGACCTCCCCTGGGCCTACTCCAACAGGTCCATGTCTCTCCTGTGCTGAGGACTCCACAGCTGGATCCAGTACTGCAGAGGGGTCTCGCCAAAGCAGAGCAGAGGGGCAGAGCCATCTCCCTCAACCTGCTGCCTACGCTTCTGGGAGTGCTGCCCAGGATATGGGTTGCTTTCCGGGCTGTGAGTGCACATTTCCCACCAGCAGCCCTTTTCCCTTGGGAATACTAGAGCTTTTCTGCCTTAAATTTCACATGCCCCATGGCGAGAGCTGGTGCTGCTGCTTCTGAACCACTGACGAAGATTACAGGTTGGTTTGCCCTGCAGGGATGGGATTAGGAATTTGGTCCAGCGTCATCATGGACATCCATCCCTTGCCATGTTCCTGGCAAGGCTGTGGGCACCAGGGACACGGGGACACCTTCATGTGTCTGTTTGCAACCCACAGCCCCGTCTTTATTCTGCAGAAACCTGCGGCAGCAAAACTGTGCTCAACTCTGTCCCAGTGTCAGCAGAAATTCCGGGGATGGCAGCAGCTCCCTTTCCCAAGGAGAATAATGCCATGCTGTTAGGAATTCACATCAGAGCAGACCCGCTGTCACTCCCAGAGTACATTTCTTTGTAGTTTTGTGTCATTAGGTAGTAATTCACTTCCTAAGCAGTTGCTTAGCCATTCACATGTTAAGCAACATTTATGGTGATTGATTGCTGTGAGAGGGGAGGCTGGTGCAGAGCAAGGCCAATCCTGGGGCTCTTCCATGCTGGGGGCAGCAATGGGGGGCCAGAGGGGATACAGGGGGGTGGCCGGTTCCAGGTTGCCTCAGGACCCCGGAGGAGGATAACAGGTGGGTTTCTCAGGGAGCTGACATCCTGCTTGCCACATGGCAGGCAGGGATGCCCAAACTGCCTCTGCAAATGAAGTTTGATGAAGGTGCACATCCCCAGCTCTGCGATGGGCAGCCAGCACCAAGGCCAAGGCCGCAGCCATGGGCAGTGCCAGCCTGCCCATGGCATGGAGGAAGGGACTCCAGACCTCCTGGCAGGCAGGGCAAGGACTCACTGGGGTTTTATTTCACTTAATGCATGACCTTCCAGCTGAAGCAAAACCTCCCCTGGAAACACTGAAGGAGGCAGAGGCTGGAGCAGGGTGAGCAGCAGGGCAGGCAGCTCAGCACCAAAAGCTGTGCCACGCTGAGCAGCGCTGGTATCACCACAGTCCTGTCCTTCTCTTGTGCCAGCAGAATGTCTGGGAATGGAGGAGTGTGATGAGGAAGCAACACAAGAGGCCATGGGCTGCCCGTGCTGCCTGCACTGCCTGAGAGCAGCAGCCCCAGTCCAGGGGGGCAGACTCCAGTCTCCCACAGCGAAGGGATCTTGGAGCACCCTAATTACTGTGGCTAATTAAGAGAGTGAGTGACTCTGCAAGGGTTGTGCAACCACTTCTCTTTGCACCACCTCCCCACTGGGACAGGGAGGCCATGGGAGGGGGACACCCTGACATGGCCCCAGGATGCCACCCCATGCTGGGGGACACATTGCTACTGTCGGTCATGCCTGGACACAGATATGCTTACCCTCAAGCATTTTTAGGATGTTCATCTTCAAGATTTTCAGCTAGGAACCCCAAACTGCAGTTTTATGAATGCAGGGAGGCAGCATCAACCTGTGTGGTATTTCATGGCTGTAGGAATGGGAGTACTGTGCCGGTGTCAGAGCAGAGGACATCTGGGAGGGATCGGTCCACGCTGAACTTGAGCAGTTTGAAGGTCTCCCTGGTGGGTAGGGTGCAACAGAAGGTGCAGAAAGTCACCCCAGGCTTAGCAAAGACCAACTCAACACCCGATGCAGACATCTCTGCTCCTAATACGGATCTTTACAGCTATCTCCCCTCTAGACAGAGATCATGGGTGGAAAGGAGACTGTTGTTCCAATGGCCCAGTCCAGCCCTTTGTGTTACAAACCAATGGCCTACCAGAGCCCTGGAGCAGGAGAGCAGAGGTGCTGCCAGTCCAGCCATGAACCTCCTCCTGCACAGGGCTTCCCACAGCAGCTCAGATGGCAACAAAGCTGCCATAGCACGTAGCCACCTCTGAGCTGCCATTAACCATGAACACACACGGATGGTGCCGTGGGAAAAGCAGCTACAAGCTGCTGAGATGTACCAGCACAACTGCTCCCGTGGCAGCATGAGCCCCAGCCTGCAGCCAGGCACTGTCTGTAAAAGCCATCAGCATTTGGAGCAGGGGCAGCAGCTGACAAGTTAATTTTGACTCACTGAGTGCCAGCCACTTACTGTACAGCCACAGGAGCCAGGGTGACTAGCATCGGGGGGATAGTGAATACAGGGTCACATTTGGCAAGTGGTGGGGCAGGGTGACAGCTGGGCTATCTTGCTAACTACACGGCCCAGCAAAAAGGAGGCAGCCATCAGCAGAAAACACGCAGNGCAAACACGGAGGCCAAGCCAGTCTTGCCCTTGATTCCAACAGGAGGCTCCTGGGCAGCCTTAGCCCCTTTTACCTGGTTGTGAAATTCATCCAGGTGTCAAGTTCACTTCAGGGCTCAGGGTTCAGACCCCAGCACTTCATGGGCACGCTGTGGAGACACAGGAGAGCACAGCCAACCTCCCTGCATGGTGTCCTCTTGAACGTGCTACAACCTTGGACTGAGGTTTGGGTGCTCCTTCAGGGCCCCTCAGCCTGAAAGGGCACCAAAGCTTATCTTCCCCAAAGCACACTCACACCCCCAGATACCTGCTCCTGTTCCCCTGGGGTTTGCCCTTGCTAGAAATTTGCTGGTAGTGGCTGCTCCTCATGCTCCTATTCCTACCCACCTTCCTGACTGGTCCTGCTGGAAACCCCCATTTTTGCCCCAAAATTATGTGCCTGAAGTTTTCTTGTTTGCTTTTGCCTTGCCCTGTTTTCCTCCTCCCCCACAACTTATCTGCTTTAGGCACAAATAAATCCCATCCTCCCGCCTCCATGAATGTGCTGCCAGTTACTGCACCGCATCACTGTCCCCTGTGAGAAGTCTCTCCAACAGGGACAAAACAGGGTGAGTGAGGACCTGCCTTTGCGCCAGCCCCAGGCTTGGTAATGAACTCTCTTGGCTCTGCGTTTCTCTTCAGCAGCTGCTGCTTAATGAGCCTTCAGCAGGGCCAGACCCTCAACTTGTTCATGCCCTCACCATGGCTGTGTCCTCAGTGTGGCTGTGACCTCAGCACGGCCGTATCCTCAGCATAGCGGAGTCCCATGTGCTCCCAGCACAGAGTATTGGGATAGGGCTGGAGGGAGCTCATTTTTCCAAGCCTCTCACTACAGATCCCTGTCTGGCGAAGCAGGGCAAGATGCTGCCAGAAGTCCCAGCCCCTTAACTAGTGCTCTGGGCGAGAGGTGACAGCCCAGCTGTTCCCTGACTCAGTGTCCCCATCAGGAACACACAGCCGATGTCATGCACCTGCCAGGGCTGCATGGTGCCAAAGAGCCATGGGGTGTCTGAGGGGTCCTGGGGTGCTGTTCCAGGGCCCTGCTTGCAGCAGGACCTACAAGGTCTCACACTATGCTGGGCATCAAAGAATCATAGAATGGCTTGAGTTGGAAGGGATCTTAAAGATCATCTAGTTCCAACCCCCTTGCCATGAGCAGGGACACTTCGCACTAGACAAGGTTGCTCAAAGCCTCATCCAGCCTGGTCTTAAACACTTCCAGGGATGAGGCATCCACAACTTCTCTGGGCAACCTGTTCCAGTGTCTCACCACCCTCATAATGAAGAACTTCTTCCTAATGTCTAATCTAAGTCTACCCCACTCTAGATTAAAGCTCCTTACCCTATCTCCACGTACCCTTATAATAAGTCCCTTCCCAGCTTTTCCGTAGCCCCCTTCAGGTACTGGAAGGACACTATAAGGTCTCCCCAGCAGTGGGGACAGGCATCTGCTTGAAAGGCAGCATTTAGGGGTTCGCAGTGGGGGATTTACAGCTCAACCTTCTGCCCACGTGGAAAACTGAAGATGTTCAGTGCCATTAATTTCCACTAAATAATTGTGCTGCTTCTCCGGGGTTTGTAACAAAATGATAAGGAATCAAATGGCTTTAATTCCCTCAGAATTACATGATATCTCCAAAAAGACTAAATTATGTCATTGTCCCAAGAAAAAATAAGTATTCCTTTAAGAGAGGAATATTGCCCTTCACGTGTCATTTGGCTCCAGCACATCACTGTTGCCCTAAAATACAAGCCCTTAAATATTCCCTTACTTTTTTGTTGCCTGTCGGTCTTCAGCAGAGATCCTGGCTCAGAGGACAGACCCTAGCTCACAGAATCTCTGGAGGTCTCCAGCCCCAGCCTGAGCCAGTCCTATCTCAATGTCCAGCTATCGTCTCATGTCCTCTCAAAGCAGAGCGCACCCAACAAGCTCATGCTTGGCCCATGTGCCCTGGGACCAACAGGGAAAAAGACTCCATGGAAAGTTGTGTAAACAGCCCGGCCCGGGATGTGCTCGGGGTGGGGGGCGGCCTCTTATCCTGGAAGGCCAGCGCGTCTCAGTGGCTTTTTGTATCTCTGCCAGACACTGCAACAAAAGGGATGTGTTGGCAGCGGGGATCCTGCAGTGAGAAGGCGCTGCCTGTGCTGGGGTCTGGCAGGGCCGCTTAGCACATCCCGCTCCTGCTCCCAGCCCACTGCACACGCAGCCCAGCCCTGGCCCTCGCCCCACGCTGCTCTAGCCCAGAAGCTCCCAAAAGCAGCACCGTTTACCCACAGCCAGCCTGGGGGTGTTGAGCATCCACACAGGTGCCAGGCACACCAAGCAGCTCAGCAAACATGTTCCCTGCTGCTGCCTCCTTGGCAGCTGGACTTGTCTCTGGCTGCATCTGGCAAATAATCGTATGATGCAGCAGGAGGATAGGAGTGCTCCTGGTGTTTGCATCAATGACTGTTTAAATTTTCCTTCACACTACTGATTTCCCTGGGCTCTGCTGAGAGATGGCTTCACTCTGGGTAGTGAAGGCTCAGCCATTCTGAGCAGAGCCTGCCTTAAATCCGCAAGACGCACAGGCATGGCATGGGCAGGGAGCATCCCACTGCTTGGGGATGCTCTGGGCACAGCTCAGGGGATCTTGTTTTTCCAAGATGGTGTTGACGAGGAAGCACAAAACTCCAGGAGAGGGCTTACATCCCAGGGAAGTGTGTCCAGAGCTTGGATTTACACCAGATAACTTAAAATGCCCAAGTATTGCCTTGCAGCTGGAACAACCCAAACCCAGCTTTTCCCAGCTCCGATGCTGTGCTGAAGTTTGCTGCAGAGCGAGCTGGATGCTCCTGTCACACACATGTATATGCACAGGTGTATATGCACATACGTCTACACACATACACACACACACGCGCACACACACACGCACAGAGCCTTTTCTGGCACTATTGCTGACTCTGCAACCAGCAAAAGGAGGTCCTGGTGGCCTGTCCCTGCCGCTGGCCCCTTGCTGTGGCACCTGCATGGAATAGGCAATCCCCAGGCAGTGTCACCCCTGTCTGACAGCTGCCAGGACCGTTTCATGGAGCCAGATGATGTTCAGAGCCCAGCTTGGGTGCTCACTGCTCACTCTCCTTCTGCTTTCCTGCCCAGCCAACCTCACTCCACCTCCTAGCACCAATGATGGAAGGAGGAGTTCCAGCCTTGCCAGACCTCATGCCGCCCATCTCCCCTAGGACTGGTCTGGCACTGGTCCTGGCACATGGATGGTTTTGCAGCTTGAAGAAGCCTCAGGTGACCAAGGAGGTGGCATTGCCAGCATAGCACTTGGGCACAGAGGACAACACTGGGTCAGTCTACTGCACGCTTGCTCTGTCAAGGTACTTGGGAGGGATAAACCAAACGTCCTGGACGTCTTCATGTGTGATCGAGATTATGATTTAATTGGTATAACAAAGGCTTGGTGGGCTCAGCCACATGACTGGAATATTAATACAGAAGATGCAGCTTGTTCTGAAAAGACAGGCAGGGGATTAAGAAGGAATGTGTTGCTGGACACATTTGATTTGCAATCCAGGGGGAACCTGGCTGCCAGCTTGCCATGGCAGCAGCACCGCACACCAGGAGGCTTTCAATAAACAATAATCAGGCTCACCCAAAGTCCAGGACATCAGAGTGATGGAGAATGTCCCTACCTGAGCAGCCTGTGTGGAATCAGGACAGTAGGGCCAGACTGTCCATCAAACACTCCCAAGGCATTAAAAGTGACTTTTTTGGGGAAGAGACGAGTAGAAGAGAAAGGCTCAGGCTTTGCTTCTAACCTCCAGAGCATGGATGTACAGGGTGAGAGGAAATAAGTGGGATGCATTCAGCCGAGACATGAAGGAGCTCCTTGTCTTGTGGAGGGAAAGAAATAGAACTTGGGGCTGAGAAAAGGGACTTCCAGGGATACCTGGTCCAACACGCTTATCCAAGCAGGGCTAGTTAGATGAGAGTGCTTGGGTCATTGTTCAGGTATAGTTCAAACTTCTTCACAAATAAAGAGCCCAAACCTCTGTGAGCCCTGGGCCGACAGCTGACAAGCATCATCAGGAAAGTCTTGTCCTTATATCCAGTTCCCCGAGCCTGCTGGCTCTTGTCCTGCCCCTGTTCACCCCAAGTGTCCCTCCCCCCAGCCCTCTCCCACATTCATTATTGGCCAAAGGACATGCTAAAGGTCATGGCAAGATGGGGAGCATACTGTGCTCCCTCTAAACTACAGGCCTTGGATCAGGTGTCTGGGGAGCAGCAGGGAAACAGGAGGGCAGGTTTGAATGCAAACGCATCAGCTTGGCGTGTAAAATCAAGAAGACCAAAGGGAAAAGAAAAAGGATTCAGTGAGCAAGACAATGAGAGCGAGTGAGGAGGAAGGGAACAGGCCAAGACGGGGCTGATGCTGGGGAGTGGAAAGGGGAAGGCCTTGACAGGAATATGGCGGTGCTAGGGGCATTCACTGCCTCAGTGCATCAGCCTGGATCAGCCCGGGTGTGTAATTATCACCAGTGAAAGGGCACTGGCTTGGACAGCTTGGAGAGATCAAGCAGTGCAGGCAGGCCAAGCAGAGCAGCCCTCTCCATGGATGCAGGCAGAGCTGGTGACAGGAGAGCCTGCAGTAGGAGTGGTGTAGCCAAAATCAGGGAGGCTGGGGCAGCAGAAGAGCAATGCTGTGCAGCTCCTTAAAGAGAAGAGAAAGCCACTAAAGCTCCTCAGCGCAGCTTTAGTCCCCTGGGAAACACCAGGGCAAGCAATGGAGAAGCCCCACAGGGACAGCACACGGAGGAGCAGCTGCTGACGCTGGCTTCTCATGGGCAAACAGTGGGAAGCCCAATCGGATTTTCTCCATTGACAGAAGAACAAGAAACATAGGATATATATCTTGATGTTTGCAAGGCTTGTGACACAGGTTCGTAAAAGAAGCTCAGATGCAAGATGCAAATCATATTCAGCCTAACTCTGCTATAAAATGAGCATTGGGCCCAGCTTGGATAACTGCCGCCGGGTCACAGCTGACAGCAGGTGAGGTAACAAAATACAGGATTTGCAGACACAATAGGAAGACAGGAAGAGTGGGAACTATGTTGAAAGGCAGATTCCTAACCCCAAATTCTCCACCCATGATACTCTCAATGACAAATTAGATAAATAGGCTTGGGGAGCAGGACACCACACAGCACAGCCCAATGCCAGCAGCACCCCAGCACATCTGGGCCATCGCATTAACAAGAAATGGGGAGCAAGAAGTAAGTGAGTAATACTGGGGGAAGGACCTCATGTTCTAACAAACCACAGCAGAGAAGGGGGTAAACCACAAAAAAACAAGGCAAATGGCGCTATGATGTATAACCAGGAGGGCTTCAGAGATGCTGGAGACAGCTCTGCCCTTCTCCATGGCACTGGGAAGCGGTGGCTGAAGAAGGCAGCTATATCTGGACATTGCCCTTTGGGTTGGTTGGAGAGGATCCAGGGAAGTCTGTCAGAGATCTGGAAAACATGATCAGCAAGAAAAACTGGCAAGAATGGAACTCCCTAATTGGTAGAAGAGAGCGGAGCAGGGTGCAGCAGTAGTCTGCAGGAGTGCCAACGACTCCTGCAATGGGGAAAGGATTGATCTGCCTGTGCCAGATAACACAAGGAGAAGAAAGTTTAAATTATCGTAGGGAAATTCAGGTTAGACATTGGAAAAATCTACCCAGTCATGATGATGGAGGGGCTGGAATCTCCATTGCTGGGGTTTCTGGGAGAGCTGGGTCCCGCACAGTGTTTCATTAGGTGATATTAGGATTTTGCTGTTTCTGAGTGCAAGCATATGGAAGATCCTTAAAGCACGAGCCTGGCTGGCTTCACGGCCTGTGAAGAACAAAAGGTAGGATAATTGGGCAAGCCCAGAGAACAATCCATAGAGACTCAAAGGGTCTGTAAGGACCACAGGGGCAGCACCAGCACCATCCCACAGGGAGGTGCTGGGCGTCAGATACCAAACCAGCTTTGTCCTGGAACTGACAGTGAAGCCCGGACTGGAGAAGTCATGGGAGTGACCTTTTAGGGTAATGCAAAGCAGGTGAAGCTCATGTGGGTAAACAGACCCCACATCATGCTGGGTCCTCAACAGGAGTCTGGGGAAAGAGGAGCCTAGTGAAGAAACCTGCCCAGAAGCAAAGTCAATTTGAGTCAGTGAGAAGAAAATACGCTGGAAGAGAAACTGTTCTAAGAGCAGAGGGCTGTGTAATTTGAATTTGTGAAATGACTTCTGTTGTCTCCATCCAGGGGTGGTCATGGCCGATGGCTCTGTTTCTGTTGCACACACGGGACGAGCAGAGCTCAGGGGGAAGGCAGGTGATGGATGGTCAAGGACCTGGCAGAAGGATGCAGCACATCACAGCTGCCTACTCAGGCCTTTTCTTCCCAGTCTGGGACTGCAGCCACAGAAGAGCAGCAGCAAAAGAAGATTAAGACTAAATTCTCCATAGACATGGTTTCATGTGTAATTCATGCCCTGTACATGTCTGCGGGATAAGGTGGGCTGCGATCCTGTGTCCCAGGGACAGCCTCCTGCCTTGTGGGACAGCATCTCTCTGGGTGCGTGGTGGAAAGGAGACTCCCAGGTCCTCATGTGATCTATCACAAACACCTGCACCGCTAGAAGGGTGTAGCGCTGGACAGTCCCCAGGTTTACAGCAATGACAAAGCAGAGGGTTCACCACAGGGCCAGGGCAAGTGATGCTCGCATGTGCAGGCAGTTCAGTCAGGGATCTGTGATGGCATGGAAGACTGGTCAGGAAATTCTGATTTCCTAGGAGCATGCCATCTCCTCTGCCGTCAGTCATCTGTGGCAGCAAAGCCCAGAAAACCACTTAATAATCCCAAATAATTCCACAGGAAAATTTACAACAACAATGATGTAATTTAGCTGATAGAAGCTCCTGAAGGAAGGGGAATTTCCTCAAATAACCAAGGAAACCTCTGTCCTTGAACAGGGAGTTTCCAGCTGAAACCCGTCTTACAGACTCCCTAAACCAAGGCTGAGGAAACACCCCCTGGGGTCCCCTGTGCAGGCTGGAGGTCGACTGCTCCTGCTGCAGCCTGTCAATGGGAAGTGTGGGCAGGATAATCCTGAAGGTGACAAGCAAAGCCAGAGCTGAGAGGCATCTGGGCTGGGGAATCTCCAATCCCACGTACAGTTTGGCCACTGTTTCAGCTGCCCATATGGAGAAGCCTGCAACCCTCTCAATGTTGGCTCCAGTGGGGAGCACTTGATGTATGGGAGCTTCAACAAAGGTCAGCCCAGGGCCACTTCTGGAGTTGGGGGTCCTGCCCATAGAGCTGAGCAGAGGCATCCAAACATCTTACCCGGGTTCAGAGCTGCTCTTCAGACTTTGCGTTGGAAAGTCAGCCTGCTCTAACCTAACCTGGCACACTGGTTTTTAAGACACTGAATTGTGCTCTGATGCTAACATTGGTTAAATACTCACACATGCTTACAGGCTGCACAGCAGCTGCAAATGTTGTCTCCTCCCCCGTCCAGCTGCCTGCAAGCTTGGTGTCTCACAGGAGCATAGGTGTGTTCAGCAGCTGAGAAGGGAAGGATGTGAGCTGCGGCATCAGAGCAACTGCTTCTGCTCCTGCTGTGCCAGAGCAGCCTGGGACAGGCCTTGACAACCCTTTTAGGGAAGACATTTTTCCTAATGTCCAATTTAAACCTCCTGTGGTGCAACCATTTCCTGTTGTCCTATCACTTGTTCCTTGGGAGAAGAGACCAACACCTACCTGACCTCAACCTGTCAGGGAGTTATCAAGAGTGAGATCTCCCCTGAGCCTTCTTTTGTCCAGGCTGAACAACTTCAGGTCCCTCAGCTGCTTGTCACAAGACCCTTCACCAGCTTCATTGCCCTTCTCTGGACATGCTCCAGCACCTCAATGTCCTTCTTGGAGTCAAGGGCCCAAAATCAAACCCAGTATTCAAGTTGCAGTCTCACCAGTGCTGAGTGCAGCACACTCGGGCTGGCCGTGACCTCTCACTATGGCCAGAACGTGGTCTGTTCATGCCGATGACTCCAGTGAAATAACTCCTGGTGGTTTTGCCCAGGTTTGTATCAGCATGAGCAATCTGTCTTGAAATTTGCTTCTAGAGAAAAAGGAAGCAGTAAAACCAGAACTGTCTGCTGATGTGCATCTGACAGGGATTTACATATCTCAAAGCCTAAGGCCTAGACTTGGAAATAATTTTGTGCATCCACTATAAAATCTGCAGGGCAGCTTCTAGACAAATGTACCCCTCTGTCTTACAACGGGTCATCAAAGAGAGAGGGGAGAACTGAAGCTCCAGGTCCTCAGTTCCTGCTGACCTCCATGTGGAGAGCCTGGATGGAGGTCAGACAGAAGCAACTCCGTGGTAATGAGAGTTGAGCTTCCCTTCCAGCCTGAACCTGATGCTGTGTGGCCAAGCACTTGGTGTGGAAGGATGCATAATAGAAAGGAGCTGTGGGATTCTTCACTCACCTTGTGCTAGGAAGAACTTTCATGACAGCCTAGGAAGATTATTGTACGCACAAAAGCTCCAGAGCCCCAGCAGAGCCACTGGCTTGTAAGGTGGCCACATATAACCACTCTAGAACCAGGGAAGTGAAGAATCCCTCTAAGATGTGCAAATGTACTGATGGCCACAACAAGCAAAGGGCTTCTGTATCATCAGTTGAGATTATTTACTGAGATACTGATTAGTATTCATAAGATCCCCCTCAGTCTTCTCTTCTCTAGGCTAAACAGCCCCAGGTCTCTCAGCCTTTCCCCGTAAGACAGATGTTCCAGTCCCCTTAGGCACCTCTCCCATTCTCCATGACCTTTCAAAAATGATGGAGAGTGGCTTAGCAATAACATCAGCCAACTCCCTCAGCACTTGTGGGTGAATCCCATTGGGGCCCATTGATTTGTGTGTGTCCAGCTTGCCTAAATTATCTCTAATCTAATCCTCATCGACCAAGGGAGAGTCTGCCTTCCTCCAAACTTTCTCTGTTACATCCGGGGACTAGGATTCCTGAGGGCCAGTCTTAGCGGACACTTGGCATTTCTTCAACCACAAGGGGCTTGCTCCTTCCTGCTGCTCAAACTGTCTCCCCATGCCTGTCCCTGAGGGGTGTGTGACTGCCTATGGGCTACCCCGACCTGCAGAGCACTGGCCGAGGCACACGCACACACCCAGCCAACCGCGCTGCAGCACAGAGCTGTGCCTGGGTAGTCGGCAGTGCCACTGAATGTAAAGCAGGTGCTGGAAACCTCTGGCGCTCCTGCCCAGGAGAAGCAGCACGGTCAGTCCCAGCCTGCACGAATGGTTCGGCCTGGGCATGCCTGGGTGGGGAGGTTACATCTTCTGCTGAAAAATCCTGAATAAACCAGGGACAGTTGTAAGAGTGGCACGTGATGTCGGAGGTCTCTGTCTCTGGTGGCATCAGAGCGCTCTGCTGTTCACACACCCAGAGGCAGAGCTGCACACACTGGGCTGCAGGCGGTCGTGTGGTGGTGGGTGCTGGCATGAAGTAGCTGCTAGAGCAAAGTCACTGCCCCAGCCGCACAGGGCAGTGCGATTCAGGTCACAACCATCAACCTTGGGACACCAGGAGCCTGTGTCAAACTCCTTGCAGACTTTGGGAGTCCTGAGGACCTCTCTGTAAGCAGGAGCATAACTCTTGCGTACCAACTGGCCCTAAATGATGCTTATTCTCCACCTTCAGGGACACTGGCCAGGAGAAAGGCACCGGTATCCAAAGAGCTGATGTCCTGGCAGGACAGTCGGCTGCAGCTCAGCCTCTGCCTTTCCCACTGACATTGGACCTTTCCCAATGACATTGGGTGAAAGCTAACAAAGCGTATTATGTCTTTAATTTTCTCATTGCTTTCTTTCACATTTCTTGCTGTTGCCTAGTTGAGATGTGTCAGTAACCAACCATCATTTGTATTTTGCTTTTCCTGGTTCCAGTTAACATTGGTTTCAAGGTAACAGTAACACATTTCTTCTTTGGAGTGGGGCACACCTGCAAATCAGGGCCACAGCGGATGTTCACATACGTTGCGAACAGCACAGTAGCCTCCACATGGCACATCACAAGTAACGCTGCAGGTAATGATGTCCCCTCTCTGCACACCCCTTCCAGTGCACAACTGGCCATGCTCCCCAAGAGGAGGCTGGTCCCCTGTGGGCTGTGAGGTACGGGGATGTCCGAAGCTCAGAGGAGTTTGCCCAAGGAGACTGTCACTATCCGTCTTTATAGAGGCCAGAACTACTATATTGTTGTTGTTACTATTATTCAGATCAGAAGGCAATGATCCTAAAGATTGTACACGATTGCTGCTGGCAGCATGGTTTTGCTCTAGATCATGCTTGATACTCTGAGCCCAGAAGGATTTGGGAATAGCCAAGCTTGGGACTTAATCTTGCTTTCCAAAGAGGCTGAGGAGGGTTCCAATACTGACATCAAAGAGTGCTGGGAGCCACCCAACAACAGAGCTCATGCTGGCCTTGTGAGGAGAGCAGGTGGGAACGATCCCAGTTTGGGTACATCACCCTGTTTTGGTGTCGCCAGCACAGAGAAGTACTAACACTGGAGAGTTCTCTAAAATACCTTATCCAATACACGGCAATCCAACTTCATAAATAATGAACCAGACGTGATCTGGATTAAGACTGGATTGGTAGATGAGTTTCCATTATAAAATCATACATTGTCTTTATTCTGTCCAATTTTGGGGCCCACAAAATTGAGAAGACAGAGAGGTAACAGTGATGGGTGACCAAGATGGGCCCAGATGGAGGAGCTAGGCTGGTTTCTTCTGGTGAAGAGGTACCTAGAAGTTGATCCAACAGCAGCCTACAAGTACTGGAAAGGCAGTTATGAGAATGATGGAGTCAAACTGCCCTTGGCAGTGCCTGGTGATACATTAAAGAGCCATAATCACAAAGTGAGTCCTGAAAAGTTCAGTTGGAATGTTAGGAAAACCCTTTCTTTGGGGAGGATGGTGCAGCCTTGGCACAGGTTACCAGAAAGGTGGAGTCTCTGGCTGTGGAGCGTGTTAAAAGCCAAGTAGGCAGAGCCACAGCTGATCTCATCTCGTGGTGGGTTGACCTTGGCTGAGTGCCAGGTACCCACCAAGTTGCTCTATCACTCCCCGCTACTTCCCTCAGCATGACAAGGGGGGAGAGAATAAGATGGGAATAGCCCGTAGGGTACGATAAAGGCAGTTTAATAGGAAAAGGCAAAAAGCAAGCTGTGCATGTGCAAAGCGAAGCAAAACCAGGGTTTATTCTCTCCTTCCCATCAGCAGGCGATGTCTGGCCTTTCCCGGGAAGCAGGGCTCTGGTACACGTAAGCGGTTGCTTGGAGGACAAGCGTTTTCACAAACGGGTGAC
>VWZK01015726.1:0-25689 GCA_013396935.1 Baryphthengus martii
CCACAAACTGCAACGGCCCAGACACGCCCGCCGGCTGCGTGTTCGCTCCCTTGCACAGGGACCAAGGCCCTCGGGATTTCTTTTGAAGGGGGAGGGGTGGTCTCAGCAAGTGGCCTGTAAATTGTTAGCACCTCGTTGGATTGTCAACACCTCGTAGAGGTGTTCACACTCCTCAGCGAGTGACTGTTGGGGTGTTTACACCTCGTTTAAGTTCTGCCGCCGGTGGTGCCGGCTCCAGCCGCGCCGCCTCAGCGACCAAACCACAGCTGCCCGTTCTCAGCACCCGGAAGCTGCTTTTCCCGGCTTCAAAAAGCCCCAAAAGAGCCTTTTGCTGGCACTTTTTGCCTCAAATCCCTTCCCCAGTGTGGGCTTACCTGCCACTGGAGCTGGTCTCCTCCGCGAGAGGAGATGTCAAAAATAAATAAAATTGAAGTAATATAATCACTGCCTATTAATAACCATAGAACGTATATTTTCTGAAGTAGGCGAATATATCACGTTTCCAGCTTAAAAATAGAAGCATAACACCATTAAATGTAAAATTAATTGTATAATACTGTTTAATGCTTGGTTTTATGGTTTGATTGTGTATTAATAATGTTCTTGAACTACCTATCTTCAGAAGTACTGAAAAAATTAAATCTATTTCACAAAAGTTTACTATGTAAACATAACAAAAAGTCTGCAAATGCAGGGAATTTATTATGGGGACTATGTGCTTCACTTAAGTCTCAAAGCTGTATGTTAGGATATACCTTTCCAAACAAGGCATCTTTGCTGAGCTGCATGCCGATATTTAGGCAAATAGGCAAACTAAAATAAATGCTAAGACTTGTGGAGACGTATTTCCACCTCCGTAAAATAAAAATGGCAGTTAGTGGAGACAGGCTTCAAAATTCAGCATTTTTGGTTTGTTTTGTTTTTAAGGATGCATGTAAACCTGTGGTCCTGGCACTTAGGAGACTCTGTGTGATATTTTTTTTTGATTTATGGGAAATGGTGAACTATTGAGGACAAAACAGTTTTAAAAAGACAGATTTCCCTTTGAAATGGAAGTTTTGGGTACACTAGCTGGCTGTATTGAGTGCTCGGTTACTGGCTATTACAGTCTAAGTGCTCCCCCGTGTGTTTGCTCTCATGCTTTTGCTATAATTTTGGCTAGAAATTCCCTACAAGTTTAAAAACATAAAAAGCTGGGGGGAAAATCAGCAGATTTTAGCAAAATTTCTAGCTCGTCTCTGTGAAAGATCAAATGCCTTTCAGAAAAAAAAAAAAAAAAAAAAAANCCTTTAAGAAAAAAAAAAAAAAAAAAAAAGGATATTAGGGTTCTTAGTCACAGTCGCACGTCTGTCTCTCTGGTCTTTCAGGAATCAGTCTCTGAATTACTCCATGGCTTGATAGAAGCAGTTTAATTGCAAGATGAGGTCTGTGTGGAATGGGAGAGGTGCTGGTGGAGTTGTCATCTCCAGCTCCAGATGCCCCCAGGGCCCCTTGGCCTCTGGAAATAGCCCAGAGGTAGTGAGGAGGAAGGGAGCACCTTTGCCTTGTCTTGCAGATCGGAGATGCTCTGCGGGAAGCCCCTGTGAAGAATGAAACCCTTCCTGCCAAGAGTCTGATCCAACATGCTGAGCAGCGAAGAAACCATAATAGATTGCACACACTGGTCGTTTGTGCCACAATCAGATGTCTCAGTAATCCATCAAAACTTAAGCTGATAAAGTTCCTTTTTTGTTTGTTTGGTTTTGGCTTTGTTCATTTGTTTACTGCTCATTATTAATTATGCCTTCGGGGAGCCATATGCATTTGGATAACAGGAACGAAAGTTTTCACGTTCCAATGTAGTATCTGCTCTGGACACTCAGAAACAGTTTGCAAATTCAGGCTCAAATGCCCAATACAGGTTCCCTGATACAGCTGGAGGTGAAAGGTATGTTTCTGAATTTTCCCGCTGATGTTCCTCATTGATTTTTCTGAGACCACCCAGGTAAATCATTTAAACTCAGTGCTCAAGTTTACTCATGCCTTGAATGAGCCATGTGTGATATAAAGTGCCTGCCTCCCACAGACCTCACAAGTCTTTAAATTATGTTCGTAAGGTGACTCGAGCTGTTTCGCTTGAGTTCGTAACTGCAAGACAATACTAATAATTGAAAAGCAACAAGTGGCATGAATGAGCCTTGTACCTGTGGATAAACAGGTTGGTGGCAAACGTTTTTCATCTGTGGAAATAAAAGTAAAGTTTGTCACTCTTTTACCTTTTACTTTAGAAAGTTCTTCCAGGGTCTCTCCCTACCCAGGCATTTTAAATTCTGCTTCTGTCCTGCAGATTCCAGCTCCTAAGCGCAGCTTTGTGGTGACTAATCCTTTCCCTCTGCACGGTATTACATGGATAATTGCTCAGATACTATATGTCTTTTAGTAGACTTACTGGAATATCTCACACTACCATACAGCAGATCTCTTTTATTTAAAAACTTCAGCTGGAGTATTTAGCCTTTTTTTTTTTTTTTTTTTAACCATTCTTCAATCATTTCACTTAGGCAAATTCCTATGCAGATGCAAGAATACACTTTAGTTGAATTTCAGGGGATACTTATTGCATGTTAAATACCACTAGGCAATTATTTAATGAGGTTTAACAAGTATGTAATAGATAGATTACTTATGACCTAGATGTGAAACCTCAATGAATATGTTTAATCAATTGGCATTCAATTAACATACATTAGGCTTTTCCTACAGCACAGTGCTTTATTTTAGCTGTGTGGCTAAGAGACCAAGCTTGCATGCTTACTACTTGCTGTCCATAATTCTAGGTCCAATATTCTACCTTTAATTAAAAAAAATAAAAATTAGTTGCAAACATGTTCTTGATGAGTTTATTAGCCTGTAATTACCCATTTAGAAATGTAAGTCCCATTCAGTGTGTCAGTATATTCAATTATCTTCTTTGCATTCACAACTGTAGGGCCCTTCCTGTGCCCCAGAGTTGTGTCCATACCTTTTTTCTGACTCAGCTAGTAGCCTTTTAAATGACAAGATTTTCACCGACTGGAAAGGTAATATGGGATTTAAGTGTAACACAAACAAACAATCCTGATGGATGTCCTAGGGTGGAATTACTCTCTTGAAACATCACAAACAATCCAGAAACTCCTCTGCATCCCTCTAGTGCTACAGTTTAATAAAGCTTAATAAGGAACAACAAATTTGTTGGGTCTTTGTCCAGTTGTATTCATTAATTTAGGTGTAACTTTGTGTTTTTTGTTCTTATCAGCAGTAGAGAAATTGTCTCCCTCCAAAACTTGTCAAAAATAGATAAAGAACTATTAAATAATGTTGAAGGCAAGCTCATCCAGGAGAACTGGTGAGGAAGGAATTAATTTTTAGCACCACTCTAAAAGTGATCCAGAGGCTGGGTAGCATGTGATGTCTTCAGCTCTCTGTAGAGATTTGAAAACACCCTTGTCCTACCTCTGTCAGTACAAATAGCTAAACCATTTTCTTCACATGGTTGAAAGGAGCAGAGGAAGGTAAAAAAACATGAGTAATGCTGGATAATATTTCCTGTAAAATGGTTGATTTTGCTAGTGACCTACAGCTTATTCCACCCGAGCTGATACACAAAGTTCTGCAATATGGTTTCTAAACCCTATCTTTTGATCCCAGTCCAATTCCCCATCTGACTTCAGAGGCTTCACATCATCATGTACTGCACAAGGCATAATGCAGAATTTTTGGGAAAGGCAAAGCGGTTTTGTGAAGATAGAAGTCACAGTGGGAGAAGTGTGAAAACAACCCAAATCTTGGCACACTGCTAACTGGCTTAAGAATACATAAAATGCCAGTTTCAGTTCAATACCTCTTCTTTCAAACACAAGAAACCTCGGTGCACTCTGAGGGAAGGGCTGGAGTGTGGATTCCAATACTACAGAATTCTAACACATCCTCTCTGCACATCAATTAAGACGGACTATGTGCCAGCAGAATAGTTGTGTGCTTTTGTCCAATTTTAATTCATATCTTTATCTCAGTTTCTTTCTGGAATTTCTGTGCCTCTGGCTAATTTTCCATGTTCTGTACAAGCACTGCTTTCTAGCACCGAATCTCATAGTGCCAGGCAAACTTCGGTGTAAAGATCTGAAGGGCTACAAAGAAAGAAGATACATTTTGTTCTTTCCTTCTGCAGAAAGAACACCCAGCAAGATTAAAGTAACTGGATTTTGATCAGCATTTCCCATTTTCACTGCGTTCTTTACGAATTGAAATGTAAAAGGTCAAAGCTCCAAAAGCATTTTTCATTTCTAAAGAGGTTTGTTCACCACTGTAATTTAATAGCCATGCCAAAGCTGATAAGATTTTGGAATCTATCCATGGTGTGTATTGATGTCATAGGTCAAAAATAAAGGCTTCAATGTAATTTATTTCTTCAAGCACAGTGAAGATAATAACTCAAGCACAGAGCAATATGTTAAAACTAAATTATATTCAATAAAGATGACTTATGCCAGTCTTCTAAAAACTAAATACACTTGGCTCAATTTGAATGTGCTCATTACTGCGGTGTGGTGGCCTCCAAGAGATACTTCAGCATTGCACAGCAGCCAATGTTCAGTTCTGGATCTAAGCTGTGGGGTTTGAGAGCACTCAAGGGGGAGGAGATGGTTCCTCCTTCTCTGTTGAAAATGTGACTTGAAGGAGCATTTTCCTGCACTGGCTGCTTCTTCTGTTTTGCTTTCTGCTGGATGGAATGATGCATAAGAACAGAAGTTCATTCCTGCTAGATATAGTCTGTGCAAGTGATGCAAAGGGGAGGAGAGCAGATGCTACACATGTAACTTCAACTGGAATGACATGCTTTAACATGCAGCTAGGGGTGGGAGAAGGGGACATTTGCAAAACACTGGGAAAGAAAATTATCAACAGAAAAGGTACAGCAAAGCCAGCCAGATATAGCATCTCCTCTACTACCCAAACTGTAATTTAAAGCTTCTCACTTTGATGTTCAGCAGTTAGTCCACCCTTAGTCTTTCATCCAGTGATCTGAAGGAGGAGGCTGACAAGGATGCTGTTCTCCCATGAAAATGTTTACTGGATGCGAAAAACCCATAATTGTCATCAGTTGAGCAGCAAAACAGAAATCAGCAAGTTTCAGTACTGGCTCCAACAATTTTTTTCGCTTTCATTCTTTTTTTTGTAACTATTTTAGCACATTGCTTCTCCTTGTAAGAGTTTCTCCACAGGACAAAGACTTTCTCTGCATGCCTCTCATTTGAGGCAATGAGACTTGATTTGGGCTGCTTGCTTCTGACTGGATGCTACTGCTTTATTTTAGGCAGTAACCCCGAGAATTTGTGAAGACATTTGATTTCAGAGAATTTCATAGGCTTATGTCTTCAGCTATGGTTTCAGTTCTTGAGACTCTTGTAAGAGCTGAAGAGACAAACTGCACCTCCCAGATGCAGTGCCATGAGGCTGCCCAAGCATTGGAGATACCATCAAGAAGAACATAGATTGCTCTGCTCATAGCCTTGGTTGAGAGGCAGCAACTCTATGATTCCAGTATGCAGGCAAATACCAAGGATACTGCACTGGATGAACCTATAGGATCTATGATGAGCCCTAGAATCCATAAACCAATATAATATCAGCTGGTGTGCTTCTCCAGAGCTGCACTTACTTCTAGCTGCAGAGTGCTGCTGAAAGCAGCAATAGTTCTGTGCAAGTTTCCATTGAGTTTGAAATCTTCGTGTTATATGGATGATTTAGGTTTTAGTATAGTGTCTACATAACTAATAATTTTGAGTAAGTTTGATGTCAGAAGAATTACTTATACGCTGGTATCCAGTTAGCTGATTGTAATTTATCCAACATCACACACCTACAAAGAGCTACAGGGATGAGAGGAAGGGTCAGGGCTCTAGCTGTCTCCAGACTCTAATAAAAATCCAGACACTTCCCCTAACAAATGGGAGGTTTTAGCTGGGAAAAATCAGCCACTATGAGGAAAAGCAAACAAATAGCAGTCCTGATTATGATAATCAAAATGGTGAAAGATTTGTGACATTTACCCTGCTATCACAGCTGCAGTTGCAGAATGACCACTGGTACAAACCGAATGAAGCTAGAAGGAATCATATTTGCATGGAAAGGTCTAGGATTAAACTGAAAAATTCACAAAATTCCTAATTAATTCACAAAATCGACACTGAAAGGCTGTAAGACAAGCACAGAATCAATTTCAATTTGAAATGAAGAATAAATCAGGTGCTTAAAGGCTTTGATTTACAATTCACACATATTCCTGCATGGTGCTATCGGCCAGTGACAACCACTGCCAACTACAGGCAAGTAAAACTAAAGTCAGGTGAGGTCATCCAGAGTATGTGTGAAAGTGTTGAAACAGCAATATCAGCTTCTCCAAAATATCCTTCCAGAAACAGCAGAAGTTCTCCATAAAACAAAGAAGAGTGCTGGAAAATGCCACTTGAGTCAAGACATGAGGAAGGAGATGGAGCATGAAGCCAAAGTGGCCTCTCAAAGAAGTGACAGGAAAACACTTCATCTTCTTGCTAAGGTCCTTGCTGTCAGGTTACTACACCAGGACCCCCTCTCAGGGATTAACAAAAAAAAAGACTTTTTAACAGCAAAAAGCAGAAGGTGAAGTGGTAAAACCACTTTTAAAAAGCACCAAGAAGGCAGAAACTACGTGAAACTATTGACTTTGGCAAATAAACTTCTAGCATTAAGAAAAACAACAGTGAAATGCTACACGGAAAACTTGAGCACGGTTTTCTTGAAGTTGAAGTCCAACAATGTTTCTGAAATGGTGACTCTTGGCTGGGATGGAAGCATGGACGAAAACATGTGAACAATCTGCAAGGCCTGTGGCCAGCAAAGCTCTATCAGGAAGCAGCAAAATGGCTCTATGGTCCCAAAAGGAAAGAAACAATGTCTGGTAATCTGGGAAGATCTTCTGCATTGTCTTTCTCTATATGGTAAGCCATACGTGAGGAGTATTGTGGTTTGTCCCAAAAGACTGTATGTTTACACACAAACGAATCAAACCAGCATTGATCATAATAAAAAATCCAACCAGTAATCAACAGACCCTCAGGGAATCATCATCATATAATTTCTAGATCGCAAAAAGCACTCAACAATGCCCATCACAACTGCATCTGGGATGTCTGGAGGTGTAACACAATACAAATGAAGATGAGCCCATCCCTGCCTGGCCAGGTGCTGTCCCAAGGTCAGGGGGAACACAGTGGCAGCTTGTGTGCCTGATGCTACAGCAATGCCGAAGCCAAAGGTGAGTTCTCCCACACCTACTACGTGTCATTGCCAGCAGTTTCGTGGCACGAAATAAATACCAGGCTTCCTTATGAGATAAAAAATGTGCTTTCAACGCTAGCTGTGCTAAAAAAAAAATCAAATATTGTAATGACAGCATCAGTCTTGTAAATGACAGCTTAGCCAACATTGCAATGAGGACCAGAAGGCTATGCAGAACTGTGGGGGAAACACTGATAATATTCCTGTTGAAATCAAGCTTAGCAGTCACTGAAGTAGTTTCAAACTCAAGAACAGCTTTGGAAGGTAGGGACGACAGTCAACAAACTTCTTTGCACATGTTGGTAGAAGCAATCTCCTGTGCCATGGAGATTTCAGGAAGGAGATAATGCTGCAAATTAGAAGGTGGCTATTGCCTGTACCACTTGAAAAAAAAAGTGTGCTTATTGAAGCTTGGCAGCTTAATATCAAAAAGTGCGTTTTTGCTTTTTTCTTTTCCATCTTCACATATGGATGTGAAAACTGAAAATCTGTAGCAGATACAGGCAGATAAGGAATGCATTTGAAAGCAAATGCTGTAGGAAACTTTTGATAGCAAATCAAATTAATTTCTAAAAAGTAACCTTTCTGTTAGGTGTCATGGTTTAACCCCAGCCAGCAACTAAGCACCACGCAGCGGCTTGCTCATTGCTCTTCCCTCCCAGTGGTATGGGGAGAAGAATTAAAAAAAAAACCAAAATCAAAACAAACAAGTGTGGGTTGATATAACAATGGTTTAATAACTGAAATAAAATATGATCATAGCAATAATAATAAAATAATATTATAGTAATAGTAATAGTAATAGTAATGAAAAGGAATATATATATAAAAAAAAAAAAAAGAGAGTTAAACAAAACTCAAGAAAACAAGTGATGCACAATGCAATTGCTCACCACCCAGTGACTGATTCTCGAGCACTGATCAGTCCATCTTGGCCAACTCCCCTCAGTTTATATAGTGGGCATGACATCCTATGGTATGGAATATCACTTTGGGTAGTCTGTGTCAGCTGTCCTGGCCATGCTCCCTCCCAGCTTCTTGTGCAGCTCCTTGCTGCCAGAACATGGGAAACTGATAAATCCTGAATTTAGAATAAGTGCTACTTGGCAAAACTAAACATCACTGTGTTACCAATGTTATTCTCATCCTAAATCCAAAACACAGACTGCACCAGCTACTAGGAAGAAAATTAACTCTGTATAATTTGAAACAGAACTGTAAGTAATTATCAGATCTCAGCAATCATGGTCTAAAGTTGTCTAAAAGAGGCAGTCTGATGCATCTGCTGAGAAGGTCAGTACATCTGCCCGCATCTGGACAGCAGAAAGAGCATATGAGGGATCTGTCTAAAAGGTCCTATCCTGTATTCTACTCACCCTCTATTCAAAGGAGAAAACTTAATATCCGTAACAATATAAGCTACATCTAAAGGTAGGCTGGCTGTAAGATGTCTTTAAAATTGCTCAGAAGACCTGGAATCAATGCGTTCGTGTGAGAAAAAAAAACTATTGTGGTGAGCTTAAAAATAAATGGGTGGGTAGCAGGGATGGATAGAGGAGGGAGCATCTCGAAGTAACAGAGGAGGAAGGAAACAGTCAATGGAAGAGGCCTAAAGGGAAAGCTGATGATAACCAAAGGCCTGAGGAAGGGCAGCTGCAAAGGGAAGAGATTTGGAGAGGTAAGTAAGAAACCAGTCAGCTGAAAAATTTCAAAGATGTCTGTATGCAAGAGAAACAGAACAAAGGGACTAAATAAGCAATAATACTCTGCAGAAAATGAAGTGGCAGTGGACACTGACCCATGCTGCTCTGTCAGCAGCCGTGAGGCATGGCACAGTGTGTACAGCCCACAGTCAATCCCATAGGTAAGCAAATAGATCACAACTAATCTTGGTTATGATAATTCTAGCAGGACAATCTAGAAAAACTGCTGAGGACTACAGTTGTGGCTTCCCAAGGTGGCTCAGCTTGCACAGGGAGGTCATCTCACACACTCCCTCAAGTTCAGGAGGAAGCAGAGCATTAGATCACATTCCCATTATCAGTGCCCATAAAGCTTTTTGGCAGGCTTCCTAGGTCCAAGATGGATGATCTACAAGTAGGTCTGAGAAATGGGTTTTTCTGTTTTGCCTGATGAAATTACAAGTCTTTGCTTCTCCTGCGAACTCCTCCTGCGGTCAAGCAATACAGAAGGGGTATCAGACTCTAGTAGACCATCTTCTCGGGGATGTGTGTTCCCCTCTGGTCTTACTGCTCTGCAGCTGCACAGCCTTGCAGCAGCTCCAGCCACAAGTTAGTATAATTTTTCTATTAACTCAGACTATTTCTAATAAAAAAATAACAGTAGCACTACAGGGTCAGACCAACTGTCCACCTGGCCTGGTTTCCTATAAAGAAAGAGGTTTAAAACAGGTAATTTGTA
The DNA here is from genome assembly GCA_013396935.1 of Baryphthengus martii. NCBI lineage: Eukaryota > Metazoa > Chordata > Aves > Coraciiformes > Momotidae > Baryphthengus > Baryphthengus martii. The sequence continues at coordinate 9,760 of VWZK01015726.1, forward strand.
GAGTTGCTTGGCACACTGTTAGTGGAGGTGGATGAATACATTCAGTTAAGTTTCATAGGTTTCAAGTCATTTATTTGAGGGTGAAATATATTTCTGCTCTCTATTATGTTCTGCGGCAGATTTAGGACTATTCTTCAATGAAACAGTCAGATCAATACTAGTAAAAGTTATTAAAAATGTGGTTTTAAATAGAAATTTTGTCAGTCAACTAGCCGCTGGTCAATTTCTTGCATCACATGGATGCAAGACAGATGCAGAAAAAGCCAGAACTCTTACAAATAGACCTCACGAAGGGTGAGAAAGATGACTAATCTTGGAGGGATTATGTAGCTCCATAAGACTAAATTTGTCTTAGGCAGGGCAATGGCAAACTCCAACAGAGAGCTGAGGTCTCTTATCCTCTCTTTCTCCATGTACAGTTAACTACCCATTGCAGTGGTGTGGAATTTGTGCAGTTTTTGGTGACCCTGGACCACACTGTAAGCTCAGCCAATGTGCCCTGATCAATAGAATCACAGACTGCTTTGGGTGGAAGGCACCTTTAAAGGTCATCTAGTCCACTCCCCTGCAGTGAGCAGGGACATCTGCAACTAGAGTAGGTTACCCAGAGCACTGTCCAACCTGACCTGGAATGTTACTAGGGATGGGGCATCTATCACCTCTCTGGGCAATCTGGGCCAGTGTCTTGCCACCCTCAGTGTAAAAAAATTCTTCCTTTTCTCTCTTCTGAATTTACCTTCTCTTTTAGTTTAAAACTATCACCCCTTGTCCTGTTTCAATAGGCCCTGCTAAAAATTCTGTCCCCATCTTTCTGATAGGGCCCCTTTAAATGCTGAATGGACACAATAATGTCTCCTCAGACCCTTCTCTCCTCCAGGCTGACTAACCTCAACTCTCTCATCCTGTCCTCACAGCAAAGGGGCTCCAGCCCTCACATCGTTTTTGTGGCCTTCTCTGGACCGGCTCCAACAGGTTCATGGCCTTTGTGTGCTGAGGACTCCAGAGCCAGACACGTGGTTCCCATTCACCTAGCACAGCCCAGTTAGGGTGGGAACGAGGATTTCAGATACGTCTTTCAGCAAGTGCTGCCACTGCTGCTCAAACCAAAGCTCCCGCAATGAGCTCGTCACCCCTAGAGTGGCCTGATACTGCTGCACCAGGGGAGCAAACCCCAGCAAAGTCTGTGCATCAGCTACTGGCAGCCAGGGTGGTCCATGCTGATAAAAACCAGCATAACTATCCCCTGCGCTGGTGACCAAGTAGCTGGTGGCAGGCTAATGGGAAAATATAACAGGGTATAAATATAAAGGCAACCGTCCCGCTGCTAGCGGCTCATTATTGCTCTGACCTACGAGAATCTGGGCTTATTTCTGTAGCTAGTGTAACTAGCGGTTTACATATAAATTATCTGATGAATGTAGCCTTGTTTCCTGTTCATGAATCATTTATGACATGAGTCCAGTTTTGGCAAATGCGTGCATTTTCCATAAGTATCTTCTGAGTCCTTTAAGGAGCACTGAGCTCACAGGTGTGAGGACTGTTTGCTATACACAGCTTGTGATTGGGCAGGTAATGCTCCTGATCAAATTATTTTTGCCTCCTTTGCTGGATGGCTTAATTGTTTAGAAACAGGTGTAAAATGATGATGCCAAATAATTTTCTTCAGACATGAATTTCTTTGCTTATCTTCAAAGATGTATGTTTTATGAGCTGCACCTGTTCTTCAAATTCCCTTGTAGATAAAAATCTTTACCTGCACCTAGACTGCCATTACAGGCATATTCCAGTCCACAATGCTCAGGTTGGGAACATGTTCCCTGGTCCTGACACCCAGGTCCTATTGACCTCTTGCAGCTCCATTAAAAAACTTTGTGGTACACCCTGAATGCTTCACCTTGCATGGCTGTTAAAGGGATTTGCCCTCACTACTTGTTATATAGATTTTCCTCTAATTTCAAGCCAAAATTACATCCTGGCTTATTTAAACCATTTGTCCTCATGCCCATTACTGTTATTTCTTTTCAATATTTATTTTCTCCTTTGGGTGTTTGGCTCCCCATATGTTCCACTTGGAGTCTTTACCTAACTAAACCAGGTGAACAGGAACTCTCTCAGGTTAACAGTCTTTGCATTCCTCTGATTGTCCTATTTCCCCTTACTGGTCCGTTTACTGTTTGAATTCTTCACTCTCAAACTTAGGGGAAAAGAATTGTGCACACTATTCTATTCAACCTTTGCCAAATTGAATTAGTGCTTCCCTAGACTTCTAGTCTTAACTGGAAATCCAACTTGGGTATATCTGATCATTTTCTCCTTGTGACCGTATAATTGGCACTTGGTATTTAACCCATGATGTCCGAGTATACTCGGGACTTTCTCATCCTCAGTCATTTCTAACAAATAGCTGAAATTCTCACTACAGCTCTGTAAGTACTTGTCCATATGTTATATATTATTGCATTTTATCCCTTACCTCTTGCTTCAGTTTTCAAGGTGAATCCTCAGTTAATAGCCCCATCCTGGTTTGCATCAAGGATGCTCCTACCATCACTGGAGCTGTAAGTGTCATTGGCTGCTCATTCCCTTCCAAGGTCAATACAGAAATGAAATATGTTCAGCCTCGCCCCTTAGTCCTCAGGGATGTTTACTGGTAGCCTCACTTCAGAGTGATAATTCTGCTCTCAGTGTTCCCTGTCACTGGCTTCCCTTTAGCCAGCACTGTACCCACTTTACAGTTCTTGTATAAATTCTCAGTGCGTTCAATTGAGCTGATAATTTCCCATGTGACACTATATCAAATGATATGTTTGGTCCAGATAGATGAGATAGCTTGCATTTTCTTTGTCTAGAAAAGTCATTTATCTTATCAATTTTATCACAACTGGACATGGATTGCCCAGAAGAATTTAATTGTCAACAGGACAATTGTGACTGCAACAGAAAATTAGAGAGCAGGCTGTGCTCCCCAGCAGCTCTGCTGGATGTGTTCTGTTGTCGAGGGGACCCTAATTTCAGAGACAATATTTCCTCTGCTGCTACCCCTTGAAATTATTCCCTCTGCCACTGGAGGTTGTGAAAAGATGGTGACTCTCATTCCTGATACGGAGGCTAAAGTCAGTGCAAGTGATGTATTTTCATACACAGGCAGTTACAGCTCAACACTCCAAGGAGAGAAGCCAAAGTGTTTATCTGTTTTATTTTGGTTGCTGTTATGTATCTATTTGTTTACTACAAGGGAAAAGGTGCATGGTTTTTACACAAAACTCACACGTTTAGTGCTTTCATTTTATGTTTTGAGCAGTTAAGCTGTTCAGTGTTTCAAAGGTAGTATTGGATCTATATAACTCTGTCGACAATAGGAGCCTAAGATAATGGAGCCTAAAGAGAGAGATTTTTCCATTTCCACATTGTTTCTGAAATATGGAGTGATCAAATGCACTCAGTAGAAGGTTTCTATCAGTAAATCTGCAGGAAAAGTGCCTTTAAAAGTTAGGTAGAAAGATTGTAGAAGAGAAAATGACTTGAGGTTTTATTATAAACTCACAAAAGTTTTATAAAAATTCCTTAAAGGCACTGGAGCAGTTTTCTCTATTTGAGATATCCAAATGCCTCTCCCATCCCTGTCAGTCCAGTGCTTTGGATCCATTTCAGCAAAGCTCTTAAGTAATGAGCATTTGTATTAACTGGAACAGAAAACAAATGTGCTTAAAATTAAGCACGGGCTTAATTCTCTGCAGGCTCTGGTCTCTGCCATGAATAGAGAAGCAGACTTTGGTGAGAGCTGAGAAATCGGATGCACTTGTCCAAATGTCGTCCTCTCTGCAAAGTGATTAAGGGTTTGTTCGTTAACAAAGGGCTCTGCACAGGACAGTCAGAAGTTCTGATCCATCCCAGAAAGGGCAGGTGCTGTCATGTCCTGCAGCAGGAAACTGCTTCAACCCCTCCCTGTCTCAATATTCACACAAAGAATGAGAATCCAAGAGGGAGTATTTGACTTTTCCCTGTCTTCTGCACATCCCTTGGCTGGTGCTGGGCAGATGAGGATAGGGTTAATAGAAGCCATGCTGTCCAAGCACAGCAACCACTGTGTGAGGCTGTGGAAAGCTGGTGATGGTCCCCTCAGGATGCCAAGCTCTGCTATGGGATATCCTGAACATGCATGACAAATATTTTCTCCATTTTTCAGGTTTATAATCTTCACAAAATCCTGCCTGCTGATTACAGTCCAAACATTCCATTTCCAGATCTCTGAGAAGTCCTCATCTCTCTTGGGTGTCTGGTTTTAAATTCCTGCTTGTGCACATTTCCTAAAGTGGATAGAAATGCGGGACTTATCTGTACACACAGCTGATATGATCTTCTGCAAAACCTGCCCATGGGCAATTATGCACTGAAAGGGCAATTACACACACGGCAACTTAATTTACATACAGAATGTAGATTATTGCGAAGAATTACATGTACATTTTGTGCAATATTCAGAATATTGGGCCCCAAAGACATAAACACTTTTTTTCTATCGAATCATCTTCTAGTTCTGCAACAAGAAATGGAATATATATTAGTTATATCAGGAAAAAATATTATTATCAGAAAATGAGTACAACCACATTAGGTCAGAATGCAGGTCTGTCCCCACTCTCAGCACACGTCTCTGTCCTGGTTTTGGCTAGGATAAAGCTAACAAAGAAGATGACCAGCATACCCCAGGGTTGCTCAGTGTCCTCTCAACAGCCCGTACTCCATGGCTCAGTGACATTCAGAGCCAAAGAAGGAATTTTAGTATTTAATAGCCTGGATTATTCACTAATAAATAGGTTATTCTTGAAGATAAAAATTCAAATATACAATAAACCAATTGTTTGCTCACAGTTGTCCATATCCATATAGTGTCTGATGAGTAAATATCCTGCAGTGAGCAGATTCCCTTTTCTAAAGGCGTCTCAGTAGCAGGAGGGGAAGGAGAGGTTAGAACATGGGCATCACTACTGTATCTCCAGCATGTATCCACAAAAACCTCTGCCAGCCCTTCTGAAAACCTTCCCATGGGGCACCTTTTGCCTTGGCTGCAAGAAGGACCAGAGGGAGAAATGCCTAGCTTCAAGGTCTTTCTGCTCAGTACTGGCGGCAGCTGCTGCTGGCCCTGCAGCTTGTACTACAGCAGCTGTAGCCCAGCACCAGCGGGGTGCCCCTGCGTGCAGTGGGGTGTCAAATCACTATTTCAACTGATGGTTGATGGTTCTAGATGTGGGATTTGAGACAAGTTTGTTTCACAATGTGTGGAGATATCTTTTTGATAAAACAGTGAGATTTTTAGCATCCCTTCCTAGGATGCAGGAAGGCAGACAGCAAGAAAATGTTTATTTGCTTCATAAATTCCCTGTTAGCGAGGCTGAGAACACTTTCCTGCATGACAGCCCACAAAACACACTGCATGCTCTGCTTTGTCAGAGATGTGGCCAATAAACTTTATGCCAGTAAATGTTCTCATTTAGCCAGTATATTTCTATAACTCCACTTTCCACTGTCACAGGTATTCAGATCTAAAAAATAAAGCCACCCTTTACAAAAGTACATTTAATGAGAGTTTAATGTTCACACAGTAAATTTGCGAGCGGCTGGATGTGTTTTTAAGTTTTCTTGATGTCTTTTATTTGTTTAATACATGGGTCTATAAAAGCCATTTCTCTAAGCCTGCTAATGAGCAATAGGGGACTCGCAGATCTTTAAAGCCTGGAACAAGGCATGAAAATGAAGAATGCAGTAAAGGCTGCTGGAGCAGAGAGCTCCAGATGTGACACCAGATACAGGGTTGCTTGCAGGAACCCTGAGCCCTGCCTTCCATTGAACTGAACCCAACTTGCTTCCCATGGTTGCTAACGAACTTGGCTTTTGACCAAGGTGCAATGGGAGCCTCAGCATGGAAAGACTGGGGGGGCGGGCGGCAGGGGAGGGGGGAAAAGGTCCTCTATGAAGGTCTCTAAGAATTTGAAGTAGACTTCCACAGCTACTGTCAGGCTCTGAAACACCTCCACCACAGAGGGCTTTTCTGATTGGATCTCCAAACTCTCTCCGCACCATGCAGCTCACCCAAAGTGAGACACAAACCCCAAGAGCCATGTGGCAGCAGGGACAGTGACCATACCAGCCAGTACCAGTGGTGCATGCAAGTGCTTGATGCAGGGTTAGCTCCCACCACACGCAGTAGCACAATGAGCCCCCGCGTCTACAGGAGTCACTGCCATGAAGAGCACTGGGGTCACCACTGCCTGCTGCTGCCATCCTGCCTCCTCCTTGGTGCTGTGGATCCTGGGGCTTTAAACAAGAAATAGCTACGAGGAGGCAGTGTTCATCCGCGTATATCATGATTTACAAAATTTAGAGTGAGCACCTAGGAGCTTCCAGAATCAGCTGAAGTTGGGGAAGACTTTGCCCTGAACATTTCCTAGCACAAAGATGAAGATACTAGTAAAAGAAAAAATTTTCCTAGTGCATTTTGGATGAGAAATTGTTTCGAAAAAGGAAGTACTTAAGAAAAATTATCTAAATTAAGATATTTTTTCTTGGTGTCTCTGAATAAAGCATTTTTAAATTCTATAACAACACGGCATCTATTTTATTTTAAAACCATCTAAAAATGGATAACAAAAGTCTTTGGTTTCGTAAGAAAGATTTTTTACTTTAATTTCACTAAATAAATTTTATAAATCATTTCAGGTTGTTGTGAAATGATTGCTTTTTACATTTCTTTATTCAGGTTGTGCAAGAGAGAAAAAAAATCAGTTCTTTGCACATCTTCAGTATTAAATATATTGAATTCCTCTGTGAAGATGGAAAAGACAGGAATTTTTGCAAACTGAGTAATTCAGACGAATAGGGTCTTCCAACTCAATTACTGCTGTGCAGAGATAATACCCATTTCTGCCTCATCTGGGCTCTCCAGCTGGATTTTTGCTCTGCCCAGAACTTTCTAAAGTTTTCCAGGCAAACTTTCAAGGGATGTTTCTGCTGTGCATATAGATTAATTAGAGCAGGGAGGTTTAAAACAAGTCCCAGATTCCAGAATTGCAGTACTGCATGATAAAATAACTCACCAATACCTTTCCATATCTTGCTCCATATATCTTCTTTAGAAGTCAGGTTATGGACAGCTCTAGTCCCATCTGCTTTGGACTCACCAAAAGAGGAGAATAGTTTAGTTTTCCCCAAAAAGTCGATGCCCAAGCCACAACAGGGCACCAATCTCACAGGATCTCCTGGTGAGTCACAACATATTCCTTCTTGTAGGCTATATCAAATTAAGGGAAATAGTTATGCTAATATCACTAATATCATGTACATTACTGCTCATGAAAGACATTTACCCTCCCTGCATTCTTGTTGGTTTAAAATAAGAGACTCGATTGCAAAGCCAGTCTCTGCGCACCCAAAGTACCTCCGAGTAAAGGAAATCATGAATATAAAGCACTTCGTCTGCCTGCTGTAGCTGTCCACCACGCGCAGAGAAACACTATATTACTTCTTTCCCAACATTCGTGTCCATTATATGCCTTTCTGTTTAGTCTGGCAATGTGCCGTTATGCTTCCCATTCTCTATTGCTAGGGAGATGATAAATAAGGCCAATTACTCTTATCAGAGTTGCAGTAAGAAGATTGCTTCCTCCAGTGCAATGTAAATGCCACTTCTCATTCTTACTTTTATGATTCTTTAGCCAGTTATGGATCCGTGTTGCTGTGCTTATATCAAAGCTAGTTTTAATTTATTTTGAAATTAAAATTTTATGAGAGATTGCATCAGATGCTTTTTTAAAATTCAAATAGACTACACCCATCACATTCCCTTCATCTAGTAATTATAATTCTGTTTTAATAAGATACTGAATTTGTCTGCAAGATTATTATTTTTTCCTCTACAAATCCACCCTCAAAGAAATATTTATTTCCTAATATTTGTTTCAGATTTAGAAATTCAATATATGGTAACTGATTGTGTCACTCTTTTCTCTGATTTTCCAATGAGTGGAATAATATTTGTATTTCCCTACTTCTGGTGTTCCTTGGATATCTACCTATAGTTTCTCAGAACTTGGGACAAGTAAGTGGCTCCATCTGGTAGTTCCTTTATCATCCTGGGATGCATATCACTTCTCATAGTAGGTCTCTGCATTTGAAATTTTCCAAGGATTTCCTTAATTTGCCCTATCTCTTTTTATTTTTTTTTCTTCTTTCTTTCCTTCTTCTTTTTATTTATTTTTTTTTTTTAATATTTCCTCTTTCTCTTTTCATTTATACTTAAAACCAGCTCTAAATTGAATCTGGATCCGCTATACAGACATACACATCATATATTCTACTGTGTATTTGTGATCTGTCTGGGACATCTCCGTGTCAAGCCAGTCCTCTCAGAAAGACATATATCGGGAATGTCACTCCATGAGAGCCTCTTCCTGCTTGACAAGAGACTGTTTCAGCTTTATCATATCGTCTGATGCTGGGATATGCATACCCATGTATTGCAATGCTTTCCTCTGCAGGAGACGAGCCGCGTCTTTCCATAGAGATTGAATATTCACCAGTGTGGAAGGATGTCCATAGCCCAGCCCATGGCCGCTTCATATCCAATTCCCTGTTGCCTTGATTACAGTAACATCTGCCACATCGTAACATATTCTTATCTCTGGCGGCCAAGTTGCTTCTGTCAATAATAAAAATAAGTAGCAGTGCATCCAATGTATTATTGATTAGCTAATAAATATTTTACTGTTTTTCAATAATTCAACATTGTCTTAAATAAAAAACAACCCAAAGCCCCGTGAACAACGGAGGAAATTCCCCAAGTCCTAAGAGGGTTTTGGGAAGAATGTAAAAAGGATAAAATCTGTGTTAAGAGCAGACATGTCTCTCTCATTTTAAAAAATGTTTTCAGGTTCGATAAAATAGCAGAGAGTTTGATGCACTTAATGATTCACCTGAGCTGGTTAGGAGAGTAAAATATCTTTTCTATCTCAATAATTTATCAGAAATAATGTGCAGTGGGAAATATACAAAGGGTTACACCCTGATGGAGCAAAGCAGCAAGTATTTGCTTCAGTACCATATCTGCAAGTAATTTTTATGTGCTATCACTATCTTTCCTTAAAGAAACCATGAGCTCCTTCTCTTATGCTGTAAGTTTGTGCTAGATTTCTTTCTCTTTACCCTTAGGCGAAAAAAGCCCACTCTTCTACTTTCAATTGCAATGGACTGTAGAAACATACACCTGGTGATAGTTTGCTGAGTACTAAACACCCATGTTGCTTTTCTTGGTGAGTTTATTGGCAGAGGTGTCATGCAAGCAGTGTAGCTCTTCACAGGGAATACATTTCTACTCTGAAACGCAACTTCGTGAAAAATGTTGCCAAGGAATTCCGTGACTGCTGTCTTTTACCACATTTACCCCATTTCCAGCTCCAGAGAGATGGTCTCCCTAGAGTTCCATGCTGCATAGTCACTCATACCTGGGTGATGAAGCTCCTTGGCTCTGAACCAGTAATCAGTTAAAATTTCTGCAGTGACTTTATTTAAATAACTACACTAGGGCAGGATTTTGTTTACTCCCTGAATTTCCACCAATAGCTGTGAGATGATGGAGCCGCTCCTTTTTAGCCCTTGTTTTTCTGCAAGAATTGTTTACCTTGGCAGGGTACACACTGCAATGAAATAATAGGAAGAGGCAGATGAAGATGTTCAGACAGAGGTTTCTTTCCCAAGGTTTGTTCTCCACTTTGCCCTGCTGTTGACATTGCAATAAATTTTGCTGTCTCGAACCCAACCCATGCCCATTGCCAGGTAGAGCAGAGCTGTGTCCATGGATTTAGTGCCTGTCACACTATGTGTCAGTGAACTCTCCAGCCATGCAGCAGGCAGTGGTCCAGGCTCTGACGCCTGCCCTTAGGAGGGAGAATTTGCTATTGGGGGATAGGGACAGAAACTGCTCAGCTTCACCTGAGCCTGAATCACCTAAGAAGATCTTGGGCCTATACTAAGGGGATACTCGTGGCTGTTGGCAACAGTTTTCTGTATAGAGAAGGTGCAGTGCTAATTACCCACATAAAGACAGAGGCTCCATCACAGCGCTGATGAACCTGTATCACTGTAAGAAAAAGTCAGGAGATTGACAGACATCATCCTCTGTCCTTTTCCAGTTCTCTAGCCATCACTCCTCTTTCCATGTCCATAACAAACACTTGTGTAGCTCCAAGAAGACGCCTTGACACTGGAGTGTGCTGCAAAAGGCGGGTCCAGCTCAGTTCAATGCAGCACAGTGCAGCTTCGACAAGGGTGCAAGCAGAGAAACTCTAACAACTCCTGTGGCCCATGTCCCGTGTTCCTTCACACTCTGCTGATGTGAACCCATGTGAAATGTTCACACTGCTGGGGTTTGTGTGCTCTTATCATCCCTTCCTTACCTAAAACAAAGTCAGCTTTGCTCTGCCCAGACAAATTTTATTTTGGATGCAGACATTAAGTTTATTAATAATTATGTGAGTTACAGCAGCACAGTCTAGACCAAATTCCCATGAATGGCAAACTCAATAAAAAAATGCCGTAGTTGGGGGATGAAACACCATTTTTGTATCAGAGTGGGGAGATTCAGATGAAATACATTACTAATGTTGATTCTCTCCTTGCTGAGCTGCAGTTCTTAATGGAGATCAAAGATCTCATTAGACAGATTTGATGAAGAGACAGTCCCTCATTATAGACTTTGAACAAGTTGCACAAACACTACAAATAAAAAACCACAACAGGAGCTGCTCTTTCAGCTCAGAACCTCCAACAGGCGTATGCTCATCTGAAATGTCCCAAGTAAAGATTTTATAAGCTCATTTTCAGAACTTGCGAGAGTTCTAACGACTCTGTCCTGTTCTCTGATATGAAGGAAGGAATGCAGGAATAGCTCGTTAGTTTAAATGAAAAATAAACAAGTAGGAAGAAAATGCTCTGAAAAGGCGTCATCAAGGCATTAAGGCTGTCAATGTAATTTAAATAACCAAATTCTATGGGATGCAAATGAGAATTCAAGCATTAGAAGAACTTGGGCTTTGGGATTTGGGGTTGGGTTTTTTTTGATTCACACACAGGGACGTAAGACATGTTCTTCCTGCTAATATCCAGGAGAAAGGCAAGCTCAGAAAGGACCAGGAGCACAGCATCAGACAAGGGTAGATGTCCATTAAAAACTCCTGTTTAAGACAGTCCTGTTGTCATTGGCTTCCAGAGGAGCTGCTACATCACCACTGAAGCCTGCACTTGCCAACCAAGCAGCTAAGTCATCTTGCCAGCAGATTTAGTGTAGCCTATAGCAGCCGGGAAAGCTCTCTACTAGTCGAAGACAGCATCTCCAGCACTTCTCCTGTCTGTTCTTGGCGGATGTAGATATCTGTATATATTATGCCATGCCTTGAGGTTCCATAGTACTGGGATCTCCTAATATTAGATTAACACGGCCAGATCAGTTAAATATTGAGATTTGAGCTTCCATCGCAAACATATTTCAAAACTTAATGTCATTCTGCATTGCAACTCTTTTCATCTTCTCGTTAGTTCTTCTGGATCAGTACTGCTGGAAAAAATAAACATAATTTAAGAGTCTACTCCAACTTACCAGCCAAAATCTTTATTCCTCATCAACACAAGTTTAGCCTGATGCATTTTGAGTTTTCATCTGTGGGGTATTTTAGCTGTCTTCTTGCTTTCTCCTCTTAATGACTGGAAATGTCTTTCCCTTGAGAGGAAAGTTCTTATCATTTCCCAGCTCCTGCTGTTTGGCTCCTACCTGGAGAAAATGAAACAGGGAGAAATTCAGTGCAAGAAACCCCCAATTTGTTCCCCCAGTGCAGCCCTGTGGTTGCAGTCTCAATCAGCTGCACATTAAACACTTTAGATAATGGGCAACAAATTGGGAGATGTGAGTTGATTGTAATAAATATTTTCTTAATTTAAAAAAACCAAGAGGTTGCATCCCTTCTAGCCCAGTTTGATTGTGCACAGTCACACATATTAGTATGTAATTGCCACATCAATTGGCAACCGTGAGCTCAGAAGGAGCTCATTAGGAAAAATACCTACACATGTATCCTCAGTAGGTGTCAATCAGCATTGTGCCATTGAGATCAATGGAGTTCAGTTTATTTATAGAGCTAAAGCTCCAATGATTCACCTGGAAAATAAACCCTGTAGTATGTTCTCATATTTACACTGGGAAGAGTTTAGATTTTTCTCTGCACTTTTTATTTACATAGAATTGCAATTTTATCTGTATCTATCCCTCGGCTGTGCTTAGAAACAAGGGGATTTGGGGGCTTTTGGTTGATTTGGGTTTTTTTTTTGTGTAAGTTTGTTTTTTTGCAACAAACTTCTCAATTAAAATGCAAATATTCAAATGGATAATGTTATAGTTCTCCACAACCAATGCTTGCCTCCTCAATTTTGGAGGATATATTGCAGATGTCAGCCCTGAGTTGCTGTCATGCTGCTGGCGGGGCCAGGCTCATCGCCATCCGCAGTGGTGCTGCACCTCACACCCACACAGCACGGGGAATATCTCTGGCCGGGGAGGTTGGGAATCCATGTTACACTCTTTCCATCTCCAGTTTTGAGGTTTCGTTGAAAAAATCAAATGCAGTATATGACAGAAATGTGGGGCAAACCAAGAATTGGTTGAATTATTCATGGAGAATAAATTAGCAATGAACACAGCCCCTTCCAGGCTCTGGAAGACTCAGTGAGGTATTTCCGAGCTGGTGGAGCCTTGTGTAGATCAAGAGTGGCTTCAGTTAACTCCACAGATTTCTGCTGTGGGAAAACTGGTGTCAGGATCAAGCCCATAACTTACAAGCAGTCCCTAGAGCTGTCGCTGGTGTTCTATTAGCAAACGTGGGTTTCATTTTCATCAAAATGTTGCTCAGGAAACAGCTGACTTCCACATTTTTGATGGGGAGAAGTAAAAATAAAGTGCTTCTGTCTCATTTTGATAAGGAAAAAACATCACATCATCTCCTTAGCTGACCCAATTCAATTTTTTGCTTTTCTCCATGATTCTGATGTTCTCATATTTTAGAAACAAAGAACCAAAATACTATCAAATATTTTATTTTTTTTTAACATTCTTATCCTATGAAGAAGGTAAACAATTTTTCTCTTTGTTTTTAATTTGAGAGTTTTCTGTAGAACAGATACTCGGACTAGTTTGTTATGTGGATGGGATGACTACATTTTCAGACTATATTTTAATCTTGTTTACTTTGACTACTTACTAATTGTTCTGTGGCATATTTGAACTGTCACTGAAGTCATTTTGGCTTTCCTCCTGCTCCTGGAAGAGAGGACAAACTGTTTAAACAGAAAAATAACAAATGATGAACAGCAACTAAAGAAATGTAAATAATTCATAAACCCTTGTTTCTGCTCATCCTGGTGTTGGCGCACAGCACAGCCGTTCGCAAACAGCTACACAAACAGAAAGCTGTTTGTGCAACGGTGCTCGCATCCCCTTCTCCATCACTATTTGCAGACAGCACTCTGAAGTAAATAGCTGCAACCAGTTGTACTGAAAGGGCTAAGATAAGGCACCCACTGCAAAGAAATGTGATTAGTCTGATCTCATTAGTATTTTCTATGAGAGTTCAGCTTTGTGTGAGGGCTCAGAACTTGCATTGTGGTGATCTGCCTGCTAAAGTCACACACCATAAGGTAATATCATGAGGCTAAATTCATCAGATTTCTTAAAACACCAGAGTTTAACTTTTTTTCTTTCAAAGCTGCAAATGAGATGTATGTTTTATTAGTGCAATCTAGGATCTCAGGTTATCTGAGCCAAAGGTGTGGCAAGGATGACATTATTTATAAGGGACTTGACTCAAGGCAAAGGATTAGCTTAAGAGGATGAAAAAACAAAAAGAAAAATCCTCAGTTAAGCCATAGAGGTAGAAAAAATACCCATTGAAACATTATGGTATATAAGGAAAGAGTGCATAGAACAGCTCCAAGGGCAGAAGGCTTTGCAGAAACAGTGGAGCAGGTTGGGGCCATGGACTGTTCTGGCTCTCCAGTGTGGGGGACAGGCAAGGAGCAAATTTGACTTGTGGCGAGGGTCCCTGTGACACCAGGAGAAGTGGCTGGCGAATCAACCCAACCATCACACTCTCTAACACAGTGTCTCTGGGAAATTAATGCCAGCAACAATGGTAAGCATTTTCCAGGGATGCATGTCTCCATCTGAATTTCCAGAAGCACTGAATTTATCCAAGAAATAAAGCCAGACATTTCTCTTGCCAGCTCTTCCATCTTTTCCACAGTGCTTTGGTGCCTCTGAAGCAGAGACAAGTCATTGCACAGCCAACCAGAGCAACACCAGCTGCTCCAGGGTCCCAGGACCTCATACCAGGCTGCTCAAATCCAGTCTCCAGGCACAAAGCAGGATCTTCTAACAGTGGTGCCTATGGGCCACTAAAAAGGTGCTCCACATTGGCCCGTGCCAGAGGATGACTCCAGGAGGTGTGCAGAGGACTCAAAATTTCATCTAAAGATGTACTTGAGTAAATAAACAATGAAGAATAAAATATTTTAGACTTTTCAGTCTGACACGCGGCCTGTTTCTTCCACCATATTGCAATCTCCATATCGTCAGCTGAACAAAAAAAATCACAGTAGTAGCTAGATGAGAGAGGATAAATTTGAGTAACTCCCTGGAGCCAGCTCCCCAAGTTACAATAGATTAATCATTTATCTCCCAGAGAGTGCAGATTTACTATTGGCTTCCTTCCGACTCTTTTCTCCCTTAATTTTTCTTTTTTTCATCAGCACAGTCAGTCCCTGTGCTTTTTTCTCCTAAGCAAAGGGCTATTATTTATATAAGGTGAAATAAGAAGGGGACGAGAAATGGGTGGCAGGAGTGCCAAGATTTTCTCATATCCTGAGTTTGCAGTGTTTTATAGTAGGACAGAGAAAATCCAAAATAAAACAAACAAATCATGAGCAAACATCCTACTCCACTACTCTTTCAGTAGAGGAAATTTCCAGGGTCAGAGCTGGGTGGATGAGCTTTTCCAGCGGCCCTTGACGTAACCTTACAGAGAGCTGCCAAGTCCCCTCGCTCTTAAATCCCTCTTTGTGCTTCACCCAGCCTAATTAAGTTGCTCAATTCCATTTAGTGGACGCATTGTGGGAGTAAAGCTCTGTTCCAAATGTTAACGAGCCTGGGTTAGAAGTTAAAGCACCCACTAATGTGTTTCAATGAGTTCTTACTGGAGCTTTACAATCATCTGGAAGACTCTTGGCTTGTACTTTTGGTGGTGGCGGAATGGGACAGGGTCAGCCTCGGGTTAGGGTCCCTCTTCCCACACCTCAGCTCTCATGCTGAGCTCCTCAGATTAATCACAGCCTGGCGAGACCACCTGAAAGAGCTGAAAAGTTCCCACGTACCTCTTGAACTTTGTTCTTTGGAATATTTTTGAACATCAATGAGTTGGGCTTTTCCTGAAACAGTTCTTGCAACATGTCTCCGTCACTGGACGAGAAGGGTGTTTATTGCAGCTGACCTCTCTCATCCCACCAAATAGCATTCTGGGTGCCTAGTAGCTCCTTTACTCCCTCAAGATCAATTCTGCAGACATAATTGATGGCTCCTTGTCTCCGTTTAGGGTTCAGGGCAAACCCCACAGAGCAGAATTGCCGTGGGCCCCCTCTCTCCCTCTCCCTTCCCTCCCAAGGGAGGATACAAAGGGAAAAGAGGAAGGAAGCGCCTCACACCAAACTGGAAGTTAAGACTATGAACAAAATTTAATAGGTAACAGATAAACAGGGAGAAGGAAATACGAAGGGAAAAATATACCAAACCAGTCCTGGGACGGCGATGGATTGTGCAGAGCACGTGGAGCCAGGCCTAGC
>VWZK01015726.1:25860-45618 GCA_013396935.1 Baryphthengus martii
TGTTAACTCTTAAACCACAACACTCCTTCATCAAGTCTTTCTTCTCCCAGTAAATACACTTCCTCATAGCTGGCACTAGTATGGTCAAGTGAACTCTTTACAATCAACGGCCGAGGTAGAGGAAGTGTCACTGAGAAAAAGATTGTTAGCAAACTTGGAAGCTTGCTGCTGGGGCAGAATGGGAGCACTGAAAGCAACAGCATTCGGCTTCTTTTGGGCTGTTTTGTCCTTATACTTTTTCTGTACTTTGCATAATAATGCAATAGAGTTGACAAAAGATTTATTCCTGGTGCCTGTAAAATGACACAGTACAATGAGTTTTAAATGGAGAGGAGAAAAAAATATTCAAGAGAAAAGGTAATTATGCCAACTCTTCTTAAAGTCTGTAAACATTATGGACAGAAATTAAATTAGTTCAGAGGAAGCTGCAGAAGCATTCATTTTTTCTCTTTTTTTTTCCCCAAGCCTTTTAATGTCCAGACAACGGGACATATTTAACAGCTGCCAGTTGTGCCTGAGCACAAGAATGCAAAACATATAGGCAACATATATCTGCGGGTATATAATCGTGTCTGCTCATCTTTATATCCACGCACAGCTGTTCTGCTTTATGGTGGAGCACCACTCGCTTAAGTAGAAATATTTTTATAGATTATTTATAATCTTAAACCGGTGGTGCTCAACCATGGGCTAGAGTGTGTGCATATAGTTTATACACATCAATAACTCTCACAGAGCACATTTTGGTTTGAAGTACATGTTTGGACTGACAAGGAGTTGCTTGTATGAGCACGGGGCACCCAAGCCTTTTACAGCACATCATGTTTTTTAAGGCCTTGGTGAATTCTCACCCTGAATCATAACAGTCCTCAGAGATGACCTCACATGGGTGTTTATCCTCTTGGAAAGTAGTTTTGAGGCTTTACCTTGTCTACCTCCTCATGTACAAAGTGTCATCGACTTCCACGCGGCCTCTCATGGAAGTGAAACCTAAACACAGAGACTGTAATTGTTGTGATTTAAGACATGTAGCTGGCCAAAGCTGAGTGGTGGAGCAATCGCCTCATAAAGAACCAATGGAAAAGCCCCATCCTTGCATCAGAAGCCAGGGCCCAGGGATGTGCTCTGCCCATGATGAGTGTGTTCATCACCATGTAAAATTTCCCCAGTCCCATCTTGGTTGTCTTGCCACTTCCTACGAGGACGACATCACTGGCTCGAGCTGAGAAGGATCTTGCTGGCTGACTGGAGGAGCTACTGCAGATCATGCCTTCACCCGCAGCAGGTTGCAACACCAGCCTGCAGACACAGCCAAGCCCTGGTGTGTTTTCTTGAGGCTTCAGCTTTCTTTTGCAGAAGCACCTCTCCAGGTGATGGGTCTCAAGGAGCCATGGAAAAGCTGGCTTGTTGCCTATGTGCACACTGAACCTTGGCATGTCGGTGGACTATGTACATGGTGATCTGGAGGCTGTTGCCATAAGGAAACTTAACAAGGTTAATAAAATGTTTGGACATCTTCAGCTTCGTTTTCTGAAGGACTGTTTCACAGGAACAGGCTTCGGGGTGAATGATCTCCTTGTGCTGTGGCTGCAAGCAGCTAATGCAAACCAAGAGCACCATCTACTGTCATGTCTTGCAGGATTTTCCGTTATTGACATGTCTGGGGTTCAATAAAGGGGCTGTTATTACAGTCAGATTTCTTGACTGTTGCACTGAACGCTGTTCAATAGCTTATTAGAGTTTACTAATAAGGAAACCTCACAAAGGAATGGATTTTTCTATTCAGCATTTATGCCACGTGTTAAACTCAGCATTTACCAGGATTTAACAAGCCCCTCTAATTGCACACCATGGAATACCACAATAAAGTTAATTTCCAGGGTACGATAATACACATTATGGACTGTGCAGCCAATCAAAAGAATCATAAAATGAAACACCGGCTTGCATTTTTCAGTGGAAGAAACATATTTGAACAGCAGCAGAAGGAATATGTTATCCTGTACTATGTCAGCTCGTACAAAAGAACATTTATAAAAATAGTACATGAATCGCACAGCTCGAGGGCTGGGTCTAGCATCACCAGACTGTGCAGAGTGACCTGCCCTCAGCCTGTGAGCAGAAGCTCTTGCTTGCTGTAGCTGCTCCACAGATACCCCAGTTTCCCATAAAACCCAACCTTTCTGCAGAGCACAGGAGCAGGACAAAGGCAAGAGCACGTTATCAGGTTGTGGTCCACACTTCTGGTCAGGCGGGCAGGGGGGTGCAGGGTAGTACTTACAGGGGGCCTATAGGAAAAAATGGGGTTAGACTTTTTAGCAGGGCCTGTTGAAATAGGACGAGGGGTGGTGGTTTTGAACTAAAGGAGGGGAGATTCAGACTAAATAGAAGGAAGGAATGTTTTACACTGAGCATGATGAGACACTGACCCAGGTTGATCAAAGATGTGGTCGAAGCCCCATCCCTGGTACACATTCCGTATGAGGTTGGATGGAGTTCTGAGCAACCAGTTCTAGTTGCAGATGTCCTTGCTCCTTACAATGGGGTTGGATGAGATGACTTTTAAAGGTCACTTCCAACCCAAACCATTCTATGGTTCTATGATAGAGGTCACCAGGATGGCTGTTAATCTCCACCCTGCCAGCAACCACAGCCAGCCCCACCAAGTGGGGTCTCCTATATGCCACCAACACTGACACTCAGGGTGCTGCATGGGGACAAAGTGACAGCATGCAGAGTCAGACTGAAACCTCACTGTGTGCAGCACCCTGCCTGGGAGCAAAATTTTTCCTTGCCTTCAATGACTTTTGATTATTTTTGACCATCATTTCACTTTTTTGCCCGTTTCTCTGTGGGTGTTTAATAGATGGCATTGGCTTTGCAGAGTGGGGATTCCTAGCATCTTTAGGGGGAAGTTAGTGCTATTTGTTTGTTCTGGTTGATTTTTTGCTTTCATTTTCTTGCTGTAGTACACTATTTATTTATTTATGGGGTGCAGGGTTGTGTGTATGTGTATTTAGAGTCTGGGGTTTCTTGTCCTTAAATCCAGATTGGTACTTATAATTATTTCTGGTGGCTTGTAGGGGCTTTTGCAGTCAGTGGATAGGTGAGTGCTGGTGCAGCCCTATCACATAGGGGAGGGTGGACAGATGATGGGTCGGCAAGATCCTGCTCCATCTAATATCGTTATTATTGACCTGAAAATCCCTGGTAACAGCCCTGGCTGGGAAACCCTGCTGTGGCCACAAGAGCAGGATTAAATAGAAAGAAGAACTTTTCCCTTGCTTGGTCATCGTTAGACCACATCTGCACCTCATTTTGAGCCACCCAGGAGAAGATAAGGCCCAGTGCAGACATGAGCTTCAGGGCACTGGTAAGAGGCTCTCTGCAGCTGGTAGCCAGTGTTGCCATTTTGATTCAGTAGTATTTTATGCCCACTTTGATTTTATGTATTAAACAGCCAAGGCACAGATCAACTGGCCTTATTTTTACAGGGAGACATTTAAACTCTTCCCTGCCTGATCAAGAAACACATCATTTGCAGTCACAGTTATCTAAAGTAAATTTGTTTTGATGCATGCTGTGTCAATGAAGATGAAGGCCAAAGCCCAAACCTGAAGAAACTTATTTGCTTCATTTTCTGGTGTTTTCCTTTACTTTTCCACTTTGCAAATGGCCCAAGTTTCAGCAGTTCAGAAAGCAGAGCAAAGTGCTGACAAGGCCAGGTTGTGATCACAGGCACTTTCCTCCCATCCCCATAAATCTCTCTTGATGGGGGTCTCATTTTACTTGCCATTGGTCCCACATTCCCTGTGGACAGAAAGTGGTGAGGTCCATCATGGAGATGAACACTGCCAAGAACCGGGTTGGACTCACCAGCTTTGTGTGATTTGTGCCCGGTACCTGCAGCGCAATGACGCGTTCCAGAAAGCAATTGCTTCTCTTTTTAAGCGTTCTTAGAAAACAGTTACCAGCAGGAGTGATGAATGCACTTCTAATTATATCCTCGCTGTCTCACCCCCTCCTAGTCATGAACTACTTTAATAGCAAAGGGCATTCAGGAAATCAATGGTTTCATTCAGTGACGATTAACTCAATGGAGAGTTTCCACACCCAGTACGTTCACAGTGTCTGGGGCAGATGTTGTGCAGGGCTGAAGGTGGAGACCGGGTGGCTCGACTAAGCCCCCCCCCAACGTCTTTGTGGTTTTTGCACACCTGCTATGTTAGCATTCTGCGTAGCACTGTTACTCATGGCTGGTCATTTGGGTGGTGTAGCATCTGGATATACATTTTATTGCTTTCACTTCCAAAAGTAGCTCCTGGATCAAGCAGAACAGCTCACGTACTATGATACAGATGAGACAAATGAGCATGACCTTTTAAAGCGAACCGCTTACCCGTGATTTATTTTGATTGTAGTTTTTAAAAGAAGGGTGAAAGATACCTTTCAACTGTTACCCTCTTGGATAAAAACAGTTAGTTGTGGACAGCTGGTGTTTGTAGAGGAAGTCTGATCAAGTACCTGATTTGGAAGATGTGCTTCACTCAGTCATGTAGATCCCAGAGAGATCTCAAAAACATGTGTTTTTTAGAAGAGATCAATACTCCAGCTGTCAATCTGAAAGCAAACAACTCCGCAAGCAGCAGCACCAGTGGAACAGTTAGCTCAGTTTCCTTCCTAGTTCTCCCTGAGATTTGCATCCATCGCGTTTTAATTGGCCTTTGCTGGGCCTGTCTTTCGTTGCTCTTAGTAGTTCTTCTCATCTAAATTGTTTGCATTTGAGAAAAGCACTGCTGTTCTTGGCTTGTGTTGCAAGGGCTGCACCATGAGCCTGCCTTTCTCCTGTGCAGCTACTGAATCAGCTGCGATTGTCTCAAAGTACGTTTTTCTTCCTCCCTCTTGAAAGGCTTTGACAGATGTATAATACCATCTTTAAAATGGCTCATCATGGATGTATCACCTGAGGATCTAACTGATATTCTCACTGAATAAGCGTTATCCTTGATAGAATTTTTCATGCACTAGACTGGAGGCAAGTACTGATCAATGCAAGTTGAAATAACACTAACCTACATAAACAGAGAGCTCTATTTTGTAATTAGTTGCAATACTTGACTATAAGCTTGAAAATAACATTTCTTATCTCATAAAGTGTGACCTTCAGTGCCAAACACTGAGCAGCTTTTCTATGGGAACTCCTGTGTTCACTGTGAACAAGCAGCCCAGTGAGACTTGGGAGAGGGCGTCTTTTGGTGCCAGAGAAAATCATCATTTCTAACCTAGAAGTGCAGAAGAAAGGGCAGCTGCAGTAATTTGACATGATACCCCAACCTTTAAGAAACGCAGGGGCATAAAATAAATTTTAAATGGGCTAATATCTAGATTGCCAAATGCCAGCAAATAAATTGAGTTTATTTTCAACTTTGGTAAAGGGCACAGAGAGAGGCAGGGTGGGATGTGAGCAGAGACTACTATAGACCGTGGCTCCTTGCAGTGGTGCTCAGCGATTCCAGCAGCAAATGGAATGGGGATGTCATGATGCTTCCCCATGCCGGGGTGGGCTGAGGGTACCTCAGCAGCATGTGGCTGTCAGAAAAGCATCTCCACATGTCTTCCCTAAACCCCCCTGATTATAGCTCTGTGGTGGCTGAGGCTATGACCACAGCTGGTTTGTCATCACTGTGGCTGACTCAGTATAAATTTAAATCTAATATCTAAAAAATATCGTGCACTGTCTTTTATACTATAATTGAGACTTCTCCTTTCCTCTGTGGATTTATTTTTTTCATTAGTTGGCTCGTGTCAATCAGATAGATCACTTCATCTTCCCAGAAAAACTCCACCCCTCTTCTTTTTTTTAATTAGTTTTCTTTTTGTAATTAATGTCAGTCACAGAATATTTTATACTTGGAATCATGTTATTTGTAGACAGTAGTCAAATATGTTTGGTCAACAGCCAGATGCTAAGCATATGCAGCAGAGGAGTGAGATGAAAGGATATAGGTAAACAGGGAAGGAGCAGGCTGATCATGAGACCGACTCACCTCTCCCCCATGCTGATCTACTTGCTAAAATAGATGCCACTCTGAAAGGTAAATGAAAGCAAAATTCGAGTGGAAATCAGAAATAATTTGGAGGATAAATTTTTAATTAGAAAAAGCAGTATGGTTTAGCAAGTTTAGAAAGATTGCTCCTGAAAGCTTAAGGCTCTGTTTCTCTGCCCTCTATCTTTAGCTTTTTTTATTGATGTGGAATGAGGCCAAACTTTTTTCTGGGTGTGTTGTAGGAAAGCACAAGTCATGCTATAAGCATCTTTCTCATTTGCATCCAATATTATTGCTATGCCCCTTGAAAGACTGCAAAAAAAATTCAAATCGAGAAGAAAGGGGCTATGTGCTTGCCAAATTATATATTTCAAGCAGGGAGCATGTGGATCCAGAGCTGCAATAGTTTCTAATTATCTTGCAGGGGTAATTTAAATTAGTTCAACTCTTATTTATGTGTGTGACATTTATTTCTTTGTATTGCAGCCACTCTTAAAAGACCTTAATGCGGGATCAATATCACTTTGTACAAAGCCAGACCTGCACAACGTGCTGCTCCCCAGAAAGCATTTGTTTGCAAGCTGGGCTTTTTGCTTGATCCACTTGGAAGAAAATAAGTGAAGGAGAAAGCTCTGCAAGGTGGTATTTGCTTCCCAGCTCATGGCTGCTTTCCTGTGTGTAGTTTCTGGTATCCAGCCAGACATTCAGGCAGTGATGCCACCAACTCAACACAGCACATGCGGCCCTTTGCCTGGAGATGAAGAGGGACATGGAGATAAACATGAGCATTGCTGTGTATATCAGTGCTGAGTGCATGGAGAAAATGAGAAGCTGGAAATCTTGCTGTATATAAACTAAAATAATCCCACTACTATGCAATCATGGCTAATTCACAACATACGTCTGTATGACAGCAAATATGTTTTGAATCCTTTCTTTCCCTTTATCCTGCTGTTCCAATAATCCAGACTAGTAGATAAAATCAGCTGAGAAGTATCTGTGTGGAGCTCTCTGGATTTTCTCTCTGGAGTGCTGATGGCAGGTGAATGGGCTGCTTTGCATCACATCTGCTTGTAGTTTGAAAAGTTTAAGCTTTTGATTTGCTTTGTGTAGCCACAAATGGATGAGTTCAGTAAAATAAATTTCTTTTGTGCCATCATATGATACAGACACTGCATCTCAGCAGAGGACAAAGAAAAGCATAAATAATGGTTGTGGTAGGAGAATAATCTGGAATCTAGTCATCCCTAAGGGGTGTGATGTGAGATACTAGAAGCTGTTATATGTGAGAAAGAGATCAACACTGAAAAATCGTTTTAGAGGAATTTCTTAAATGTCAGATCCCTCTGCAAGATGTCACGGTCAAAACTCTATGAGATTTGGTGCAGCACTAATGTGATTAGCTGATATTTTTAATCACTGACATCTGTATGAGCAGAGACAACATCTGAGGTCTACCACCTTCGAAATGAAGAAGGGCTGGAGCTCCACCACCTCTCCACTCATTTTTGTAGGACGCAAACCTAGGTGAATACAGGCATCACTATTAATCTTTTATTTTGCTGGGTCATTTACCTCTGATTCCTTTACGTGAGATATCCACACTGACATGAAATGCTTTCATCCAGATCAATGCTAAGGGAACTCCATGAGCTTCAAGGTGAGTGGGTCAGGAGTGAACTCAGAGTATTTTGTAGAAGACACTCAATTCAAGGCCTTTACTATTGGTGTCAACATACTCGATACCGAATCGTATATGCTTGGCCCACCTGGATGAGGGTTCCATGTACAAGTGCTGGGGATAGAAGTGCACCCGGCAGCTTCAGCACACTTAATGCTGCTGTCACTGGCTTCAGTTTTGAAAACTGACAGACAAGTTCCTGAATGTCAGGCTGGACCTGACTCCAAACAGCACTAGACATGGAAGCAAGTAGAGAGGGAGGAATAAGGCAATTGTGACCTCTTCAAAAAAAGGATGAAATGGACAGGCCTGACAAGTGGGCCCATGCCAACCTCATGAAGTTCAACAAGGTCAAATGCAAGGTTGTGCACCTGGGTCAGGGCAATCCCAAGCACAAATACAGGCTGGGTGTTGAATGGCTTGAGAGCAGTCTTGAGGAAAAGGACTTGGGGGTCTCAATTGATGAAAACCTCAAAATGAGTCATCAATGCATGCATGCAACCCAGAAGGCCAACTGTATCCTAGGATGCATCAAAAGAAGCATGGTCAGCAAGTCGAGGGAGGTGATTCTCACCCTCTACTCTGCTCTAATGAGACTGCATCCAATTTTGCAGCCCCAATACAAGAAGGACATCGACCTATTGGAGCGGGTCCAGAGGAGGGCCACAAAGGGCTGGAGCACCTCCCCAGTGGAGTCAGACTGCAAGAATTGAAGCTATTCAGCCTGTAGAAGAGAAGGCTCTAGGGAGACCTTATAGCAGCCTTCCAGTAGCTGAAAGGGGCCTACAAGAAAGCTGGAGAGGGACTTTTTACAAGGGTTTGTAGTGATAGGACGACCGGTAATGTCTTTAAACTGAATGAGAGTAGATTTAGAGTACATATTAGGAAAAAATTCTTTACAGTGAGGATGATGTGACACTGGAACAGGTTGCCCAGGGAAGTTAGGGATGCCCCCTCTCTGGAAGTGTTCAAGGCCAAGTTGGACAGGGCCTTGAGCAACGTGGTCTAGTGAAAGATGTGCCTGCCCATGGCATGGGGCTTGGAACTAGATGATCTTTAAGGTCCCTTCCCACCTAAACCATTCTAAGAAGAAATAAAAATGTTATCATATTGCTCTTGTGTACCTACAGATAACAAGTAACTTTACAAACGCAGAGACTGATATTATCTGCCCTGGTCTCCTCTCCCACTGTTAATTCCAGTCACACTAATAGAAACTTCCCTGTAATTACACATCTATGTCTGTCTGCAGGACAGTTTCTTCTGAAACCTTGGGATAGATAAATCAAATGAGACAGGAAAAAGCAATGCTTGAGTTTGATCTGACTTTAACAGATAAAAATCAGAGCAGCTCCAGACAAGCCAGAAGCAATGCACTGAAATCAGATTAGCAAGACCAAAAAGCGTCCCCGGAGAACATTTCACAACACCCCTGGTGCTACTCTCCAGCAAAAGCCTCAAAAGCACTGCAGTACCATCCTTCCTGGTATGGGCAGAGATAGAGATCCGAGTGGATGTGGTTAGCTAAGGCTGACTGTCTAGTCTTAATGTTCCCCCTCATTCAGTGACCTCAAAGGACAGCAGATACAACATGTGATTAGACATGAGAAGTTACCACAGAGATGAACAAGTTTGTTGATAAAGGACAAGCAAGCATTATATTTTAATGATACTAAAAATTAACATATCAAAATCTTGTTCTTTCTTTCCATAGCCCATATTTCTGGAGAGGGAGGAAGGAGCTGCAAAACAGTAGGCTCTTTTGCATTGTAAGATATGTTTGTCTCTGTTCAGCTGGTTGAAGTTCTTCATCAGAAAACTTTATTTGAATCCCTAAGCAGCTGCAGCGGAAGAACAGTTCACAGGGACTTGTGGAAGGGCTTTAAGTTTGGGGGTGCCAACTTCATACAAGGTCTCTCCTTCCCCTTTTAATTGTGGGGTACACACAACAGAGGCCACTCACTGTCAAGATGAAAAAATATATTAGCAATTCCTCCTCAGCATTACTGCTAAAACACCTGGGGCATGTTTCACGGCAGCTATTTCAGGAGAGGAGCGATCTCTGCAATTTGAGTTCTGTGGCATAAAGCAAAGGCTGCTGGAAATGAACCAAACCTGCCAGCAAATATTTTTGTAACTATCACCTTTGTTTTCAAATCCTGTGTGGCATTAATTATTTGCTCATTAAAATGACACGTACAGAAGAAAAGGAGCCCTGATGAGGACTTGCTCTCTGTCTCACAATTCCAGATGGTTTTGCAGCTCAAGGTAAGATGTAAAGGACAGTAAGAAAAAAACTCTTGATTTTGTGACTGCTGCCTGCAAGAGTCTGACGAGAGGGAATGAGTGGGTGGGGGGGAGGTTGTTGGTCCCATTAACTAATCTATCAAAACTACCTCTAGTATATGTACTTTTTACCTCTCACCTACTCAACACACAAATATGACTGACACAAGCTCATGTCTCACTAGCCTATCTTGACAATAGGTAACCTTGACATCCTATAAGCAATTTTAAAAACTGTTTAAAGTCAAGATTGGGCTTTTCAAATTTATTTTTAGCTTATCCATTTAAAAACAAATAACCATGAATTCACTGTGTTCTCCAGTGAAGAAAGGTGTGTGTTTCCAAGGTTAGGTTGCTGAGAACTTGACTTTAGTTGTATCCTAAAGATATTTTGTAATAAGAAATGGACACTTCAAAGCTCAAGATGGAGTCATTGTTTGAACGGAAGTCCAGCAGCTATCACTACCAAAAAGGAATTCATTCCATCCACTTTCAGAGGAAATAGATGTGCCCATTATAGCATAGTATGAACTTTGCATTGTATTCCCAGTTGCTCCCTACCTAAAGGTAGCCTGTGGTATTTTATTCATACTTATTTAGAGGACTGTCTAAGGACAAGCATTAAGAGAAACCATACACAAGATATGAATGTCAGTTGGGTTGTGGTGTTATGAAGGGACCCATTGTTGCCTAAAGAATGAGGCACAAGTTCTGCAGGAAAGTGTAAAACATCCTCTATTAGAAAAGTAAACATTAATATGTTTATTAATAACATTAATAATAATAATTATTAATAATAATAAACATTAATAAGGAAATTAACAAACAAAAACTGCTACAAGTAAACCATGTGTGTCCCTTTCCGCCACACATACAAAGGCAAACAGGTGCACAAATATTTTGTTGTTTTATTCTAACTTGGCCCTGTTTACAAAAAATCTGCTAAGCTTATTGACTACTGGGTGCTTTAGCTTGCTGCTTGTTCCCTGTAGAGCTGGGGTGTCTGGGGCTTGCACTTTAAAGCATTAATATTGCTCTCTGATATGCTGATAAGGTTACAAAAAAAATATTCTGTTGAAGGCTAACTGCTATCTGCTCAGAATTTAAACATGGGAATCAAATGCACAGTGGAATGCACCAACCATAAGAACTGTAGACAAATCTTCGAGGTCTTCCTTTAGACATGCTGGGGACATTTTTCCACTCGTCTTGAAAGAGTCAGGATTGTTTCAACTCATCCAAGCAAAGCTAAATTGTTGATCAGCACCCAGGGCAGACCTGCCTGGTCGAGGTTGCAAAAGAAAAATGGCTTCATATGGGCTTGTCAAAGCATAAAGCTGATCCCATGCTGATGACACTTCTTCACTGTCTGTGATAAAGAACCTCTGTATAACAGCAGGTTCAACCCCAGCAGTGAGATAAGTAGGTGGCAGAGCCTGTCTGGGTGTATGCTGCTGTCAATGCTGCTTTGCACTGGACATGTCCTCATCAGGGAGCCACTGCTTGGGACAAGACACTCAATGGAACAGCTCAGCTGGGGCTTTAAGCTTCTGTGGACTCCTAAAGTATGAATTTACCCTTGATACCTCAACACCATGCCTTACTTGACTTGCTTGCGTGCAGAATCTCCAGGCCACTTCAACGTATGGGAGAGTTCACCCCCCTAAGCCAACCTCACTCTGGTGACAGGAGCACTGCTGTCAGGGAGATCACAGTGAGCATCTGCAGGATTAGACCGAGGTGTACTCAAGAGAATGGGCAGAACCATGTCAGACTCCTGGGAATAAATGAGTCTGTGTGAGCCAGGAGCTTCGTCACTTCAGAGAGAAAATATATGCAAAAAAAGCCTAGAAACACCACTGCCCTGCAGAGAGCAAGCTGCACTGCCCAGAACTGCTTGTCTTTCCTTCCATTAATTCCTCTCCTAAGTAGCTTTTCTGCAATTAAATGAAGCATTTCAGAGCATGGGCAAGTGCTGTCATAGAAACACATCAACTTCTGCTATTCTTCTGACTCATCAAGAGGGGCAAATTAAAAGAGCACAAAGCACAAAGAGTTAAGAACAAATTCAAACGCTTGTCTTGCTTCAACTGGCCACCAAGTCTGGATAAGATGAGGTGAGAGATGTGATGGGTAAGCTTGTTCTTGTTCATATCTACAGGTGTCCAAGCAGAGGACATCAGATCTGTAGGCTTCTTATCAGCATAGAAATATAGTTCAGACCATTCTCAGCCCAGTTCTGCAAAAGTGAAAGGCAAGAATGTTCTGTTCAGTGTCAGATGTGTCCAACAAACAAACTGCATGACGTGTGTCTATCAAACCAAGTAGAGTTTTAAAATGTGATCACTGGAAGGTAACTGTGTGTTATATCCTATGCTAACAGTGCTTCAGCAGGGGGTAGTCTCTGGTTTTGGCAGGGAGGAATCATTCAACCTGGTACTTCAGCGCCCAAAGTGCTGGCAAGTGTGCTGTCATACTCAAAGTACGTCAGAACGGACAGCCACAGACAGTCGCCTGTTATCATCATCTTTTCTTCAAAGCAGACAAATACAAGGCAGCTCTAGATCAGATGATCCTAATAGTCATGTTAACATGGCATGGAGCCCAAGCTAATATGCCAAGCCTCTCAGTTAATTCCTACATTGTTTGTATGTGCTTAGAATCTTTAACCTATAGCTCTCCCCCATGCTAAAACATCCCAAACAGCTGCAACAAGGAACTGAAATTCAGGACAAAAAGATTTGGAGGCAGAGAGAGTAGAAAATAGTACTGGTGGATCACAAATATAGAAACAAAACAAATGAATCAGTTCTAAATAGTCTAATTAATAAATAAATCAGTTCTAATTAATAAAGGTTAATTTATTAATCATCCTGGCTAACCCAATATCTCTGAACTCGCCTAAATTAATGCAAAATGAATAAAATACAAAAAGGGTGGCAGTAATTGCAAAGCGTCAGTAGATGTATTTTCCAGAAGCTTCTTTTTCTGCTGAAAGGGTCGATATTCCTTACTTATATTCCCTTACTATCCCTTCCTTGTATTCCTTTCTTAAACCTCACTCACAGAAAACATACAACTTCTTGCCTGGCAAACATTACACAGGCCTTGTGATGGTTCATCAAGCCCTGCCTAACAAGGATCAAATAGGTCTTGGGATGGTTCATTAAGCTTGCTGAGGACCACTGATAATGGGGACTCAAGTCTTCAAGATAAGTGCAGAGGAAGACGCCAGCGCTAAGACAAGCACCTGGGAACTAATTTAAACTAACCATCTAAAAGCATCCCAAGGCCAAAGGTTGGATGAGCTAACTCCATGACCATGTACAGGCAAAGGAAACCCAAAGTTCAACTAGCAGACACTGTGAGGAAGACTATGCGCGGCCACCGGAAGGGGAAAATACCCTAACCCTAATTTTACTATACTATGTAAATGAATTCTGGGGATTCATTAGTATAAGATGGCCTTTTCCAGGAAATCTGATGAATATGTATGTTTTTCCATATATTCGTTTGTATGATTTGCTAACTCGGTGGAACACTCATGGTGGAGCGATCCCTAGCGCTGCAATAAAGAATGCCGCTTAATAACAACTTTGTTGTTATTGGGTTTTTATCTCAGAATCCTTACCCAGCCACACCTAGCCTCCCACCTCAGTGAGGAGTGTTAGAAAGAAAGGAGGTTTGGAAGTTCTGAATTTTGTATTATCACTGCTACATAAAAAACATCACAGGTTCATTAGTACATCAGGGTGGTCAAGGTGCACAGACACACTCATTTACATCATGATTGACAGTAGTATAATTAAAAGGATGTTAATGGATTAGCTCTTTCTGAGTTAGACCTCTCTTCTCTACATTTTATAGTGAAAGGCATCAGAAATGGTCACCAAGACCAGCCCTACCCACACATAAATGATGCCTCCCTCTTACCCAAGGCAGTCTGCCAGGAAGAAGACTTCAGTACCCCCAGCAAATCAAGCCTGGGATACTTAGAGGCTGA
Source organism: Baryphthengus martii (assembly GCA_013396935.1). Classification (NCBI taxonomy): domain Eukaryota; kingdom Metazoa; phylum Chordata; class Aves; order Coraciiformes; family Momotidae; genus Baryphthengus; species Baryphthengus martii. Next base: position 39,878 of record VWZK01015726.1, read on the forward strand.
GAAATAGTTGTTTACTGAGCCTAACTACAAAGTCATTCCACTGTAACATCATACTACTTTCCTACGTCTGTGTCTACCCCCAAGTAGGACATAAAATTCAGCATCTGGATTAATGAAAATGCCATTGCTCACTTGCTGACTCTCAGCAGTGGTAGATGCAGAAGTGCCGTACACATCAGCCCTCCCCAAGGGACACAATTCCCCAGTACTGATGTCTTCTGCAACAGTCACAAAATTCTTCAGACTCAAAACTTGGAGAGATAAAGGAGTTTCTTTATGGTGTCTTGTCCCACTCAGTGGACAACGAGGGAGGTGAATCTTTGTGATCCCCCGAAAGAGGCTGTGCCTGCACGGCAGGGCCACAGAAGCAGCAGAGTCACGACAATGACTCCGAGGAAAAATACAAAACACTTTATTAATTCTCCCTAGCAACAATCAATAAACGGTGTGGATAAAGTTGTTATCCTCATAGGCAATTACTTTAAGGTGCAACTAAATTTTTAGGAGTAGAAAAAGAAGCTAGTAGAAAGAGGAAAAGATAGAGGGGGAGAGAGAGAGAGGTATCACCACCCTTGGATCCAGTGACGTCTCAAGGGATCAATCCAGGTCTTCGGTCTCTCAGTGGTGGGTGCACTCCAGATCAATATTTTTCTGTCCCTTTATAACCTTGAGACATACGGATGTCATCCCCAATTTCCACGGGAAGCAGTGTCACTTTGCATGAGCTCCATTAGCTAGAAGCGATGTGTCCCTGCTGTCAGTTCCGTCTTGGTGCAGTTTGGCAGAAGCAATTAACTCAGGAGAGAACACAGTCCCACTTATGCAGAACTTAATCTCTTCCTTTTGTTAAAACTTATCTGCAAGGAAACAAAGGAGGCGAACAGAGACATGGAGCCTCCAGCCAGGCCTTGCAGATCTTATCACCGCACAAGGTTTGAGACATCAGCAGGTGGGCTCTTATACATGGTTCACCAGGATGAAGGTGATGCGAGCACTGCACTTCAGACTGGCACCAGGAGTGCTGGTGGCAGCCACAGGTGCCCCATTGCTCCCACTACTCCCTCAGCTGTCCTACATGTGGTTCAGGCCACAGAAGTCATTGCCTAATACTTCAATAGCACAAAGAAAGTACAGGTTTTCTTCTTTCTCTTGTCCCATTAAAACACTTCAACATGTGACAGGTAAATTCAAAATTCCCACAAAATCATTTCTGCTTTTTAATTTGAGGTCTTTACTAGGTTCTCCCCTTCCATTTTGGCTCCATGCTATCCAAATTGTAAGGTGGATTTCTAATATATTTAAACAGGAAAAGAACTGCCTTGAAGGTCTACAAAGGTTATTCAATGTTGCTGATTTCCAAGTGTGTTGGGCCTATCCTCATATCAACCTTTTGATGCCCTTCAGAAATCCACATACTCAGTGGCCTCCCCAGGAGGTGCTTTTGCCTCCCATCAGGAAGGAAGGATATGGCCTTCACTGAAAAGCTTAAATATAAACACACAGCTTGAAACATGGAGTTAAAGAAATCTAATGGGGATAAAAAAGTAGAATCTGAGATTATGCAGCAGAGGTATGGTCACAAAGTCATTAAATCTTTATTAATTTTAAGAGTTCTTCTGGATCACTGTATCCTGTACACTGGAGGGGATGTTTCATTTCTAAAGTCATAAGTGGCTGTCACTTAACTAACTACCTGTGGGAAATGGCAGGAGAGCCACCAAAGTGTCCGGACAATTGTATTTTTCATTACTTCTTTCCTTGACAATGCTGCAGATGTTAAGGAATTCTTTTCTCTTTCAGAAGAAAAACAAAATACACTTAGGATTGTATTTTTCTGGTTTTAAAGATAGAAGTGCAACTTTCAGAAGTGAAGATAACTTGCCACTCTGAGAAGACCCAAGAGCTCTGATGCATCACTGGAGAAAACAGTAGAGCAATTCTGGGAGGTTTTAAAGGTCACAGCTTAACTGAATTGTAATTGACTTTCACACATTGATCCATTATTATTAATGTTTGTTTAGAAATCAAAGGATATTTGATTTTAAGTTATTTTGCTGCTTTCAGAGGCTGGAAACTCTCAATTTGACTCCATTAAATTTGATTATTCCACCAAAACAAAAAACTTTTGAGAAACTTTTCTTCTAGCACTTTTCTTCCCCTCACCACATACTTAATTTTTCCAGACCCAACTGCCTGAAGAGACTTTACTTAGATCTAGAGCAGCTTCTTCTCAGCTTTGGCTACTTCATTATTGTACTACCCATTAATATTTTCCAGCTTCCAAATGTAGAAGACAGTCCTGGTTATGAGTTCTGGATATGGTCAGCAAGATTTTTCACAAGTAACTGCCCAGTGAAAACATCCATCTTTTCCTAGTGTGGTTACTAGAGATAAATAATTGCTACTTTCATGCTTTCTTTGTTGTTATATTGACCCATGAGATAAACATGGGTTGTGACAGTAGGCACCCGAAGGTCCCAGTCTTTATTGCCGACATCTTGAAAGAACAAACACATCACAGCCTGAGTGCTCAAGTGGATTATTTCCAATTGTTTATTCATTGACTACTGCAGAAAAGAAAGCCTTGGATATTTCATCTGAGGAATATCATTTAATAATTTTTTTTTCAATTATCAGGTAAATAAGAAAATAGACAGTTTAAAAATTGTGTACAACTTCATCAGGAGTTACCAGACCTCATTGGAATAGAATTGTGATTATTAGTCCAAATTTTCAGCTGAAGGTTGATAACTTCTTCTTAACCTTAATCTTATAAGAAATTCATTCAAGTTCGCTAGATCCACTGAGATTTGAGTCTTTAGGAGGTTAAGTTTTCATAACAAGAATTACGGTGATATAAACTTCAATTTTCGTTTCTGAAAGCCATGGTTTTCATATCTGCACATGGCTCCACCTGGGACTTGAAAAAAATGGTCAAATGCTGCAGAAAAACTGTGAGCCACTTTGGTTGACTAGAGAAAGTGCTTGAAGCTCCTGAGGCATTACGTTAAAAATACAACTAGGTACTGGGCAAAATTGGCACTAACAGGTATTAGTCCCCAGGACAAGGACTGGTGTAGCTTGATTCTGCACAGTAGCTAACACAAAAAGGTCCTGGACCTGAGACACAACAGTTGTATAAATTATATAAATAATTTGGGCACTAACCATATGGGACCAAACCCAAAGCTAGATAGAACGAGACAAGCTGATCTGCTGTGGAGGATGGAATCGTGCCAGCTTACACTGAGGAAATGGCCCAAGATGTGATCATCTTTGTGGGAACCAGATGATGTTTTATAATTTCTTTTTATTTTATTTTTTTTCCATTTCAGGTTCCTCAGACTGGCAACAGGAAAAAGGAGAGGAATAGTGGGTTGCAGCAGGCTGGTAAGTGATGATGTGTAGCATTTTCCCAGCTTTTTAGAGTATGACTTAGAATAAAACAGCATTACAGACTAACTGAAGTGCTTGATACCCTCAGATATGAATAGATATTCCTGTTAATGAATAGAAACTTTTCCATTTTCTGTTCCATTGGAACCAACACAGGGCCTGGCTGGTTGGCTCCAGCTATGGGTCAAGTTTAAGTCTCCTACACATCCATCCTGTGCTCCACCTCATTGGACGGTACAAGCAGACTGTTTAACAAACATGTGAGCCCATCAGTTCTCCTGCAGTTTGCTTCACCCAAACCTCTACCTACACTCCCCAGATGGGAAGAGTGAGTAAACTACTGCACTACTTTACTCCTATCCTTTATCTTTAAATGGAATTTTACTTCAATTGAAATGCTGGAGAGCAGTAACTACACAAAGTGCAATGCAGAGGACAAGAAGCTGACCTTCCCAATACCATCACCTTTTGGCAAAAATTAATAAGCTACTAAGCAGGCAGTAGCACATAGCAGTGACTTTAAAGATGAGAAAAGCTCAGCAGTTCTGCCTCACTCTGCCAGGCAGAAACTCCCCGGAGAGCTTGCTTGCTAGATGAATAGCAGGAGCCATGGTAGAGTGGCTGTCAGGTCACTGGCCATCCCAGCATGAGTGCTCATTTGGGCTTGTGCCTTTCTCTCTCCGTATGTGTACAGGCAGCTATATGTGTGTGCATACACACAGATACCTATTTATGAAATCTCAGCCCATGTTATGGAACACAGGTCTTCAAACATTGTATGTGACAATTTTGCAATAAAATGAAGAGCCAGTTGCACTCAACCCAGCTAAGGTTTGCCAAGTGATTGTCACCTAAGTGGGTGCCGTGGAGGCACAGAAGTCCCTGTGCAGGTATTGTCATTCCTGGCCAATGACAATCAAACTTGAAAGAACAGCCAATGTAGGCAGAGCAGTCAGAAGTTACAAGAAGACACCCCACCTAGTCAACCAACAAAACCAGTTATTGTGACACGCACCCCCTACCGCCTCTTCCTGTTAAGAACCAGCCAATCCTCCAAATCACTTGGCTTTTATTGCTGGGCTGGAGGTAGATCCTGCTATCTGCCCTCAGCTGAGGACTGTAGGCTTCAGAGACGGTTTCCACATTAGCACCGCCAGCATGCAGAGAGGTTTGCCAGGTGGGAAAAGCACAGTGGGAGCTACTTATTCAAAGGCAGGGAATCGTGTCAATAAATACAGACGGAGCCTATCTGCTTGCAGGCAAACACTGCAAAGACAGTGACGAAACCTCTGATACTACTTCCAATTGCAGCCTTTACTCCAGGAGCCACAGTCTTTATTAACTCAATTATGATGTAGCCAAAGGCAGCGAATGCTTCTGCTGACCTTGGTAGGGGAATGGAGGCCTTTAGTCACCACAGGAAATTGCTTCCTCCCCTAGTAAATGGCACATCACCCAGTGTGTTGCTCTTCCTGCAGGTGCCCCATCTTGTCATTTGACCAGAGAGTATGTAAATTGCTGTTTCATGCCACCTCTCTCACCCTTGCAAATCAGACAGAAAATTCAGTGATTTTCAAGTTAATCTTTTGGCAAAGGAAAATCAACAAAAAGTAAAACTTAAAATTATCTTAAAAGTGCACTTTCAGATCTTGATCTACAAAAAAGTATTAATAATAACAACCCTTAAAGAGTCCTGATTACAACCATTTAGAGCTCTGATTTAATTGTACCTTGATGCTTCAGTTCCATTAGCCTAAAGGCATTCAATATGGAGACCTACCCTCAGAAAAATGTTTGCATAAATTGAAATTCTGTAGCATGGCAAGAAGCTGCTATTAACAATAACAATAGAGTGGTGTTTGTTTGTCTTAATCATTCAAGAATGAGAGTTGTGACCACACGCTAGACTTATAACCAAAGCAGGTTCTAACCTCAGAGCATCATCTACTCAGTCAAAAGAGTTTTTCATAAGGTTTCATATATGCTTTGTAAATGCAAATCTGAAAGAGGATTACCAGATGTGATTGGATTTTAAAGGACAAAAAAAATCCTCTTCAGACATTAGTCCCAGCACTTTATCACTGGTAGCACTAAAATTGCACTAATTACCACCAAGCTTTGAGTTTCCCCATGTTCTAGAAAATCACAGAAAGAAGCAATGAACGTCCCAGAACTGGACATATTGATTTGACTACTCAAGACAGACAGTGAATGGAAAAGTGAGAACTGTTACTTTACATAAAAAAATACTGAAACCCAGAGGTGCTGGATAACTTGGCCAAGGTCATTCAAGAAACTATCTATGCAACAGATAGCATGCTGTCTCCCTGAGGCCCGGGTAAGAG
>VWZK01015727.1:330-14850 GCA_013396935.1 Baryphthengus martii
CCGGGCTTTGCTGCTTCCCGAGCCGGCGGCGGGGGCCCGCTCCCTCGCTCTGCTTTGTATTAACGACTTCAGCCGGTTCAGGTGGTTTTCGGGCGCCCTTTGGCCTTACCGGCGTTTGCGCCCCGTTCCAGGGGGGTCAGCGGCCGTTCGCACTCTCCTCTCGTCGCTGCCTCGTCCGGCGGCCTTTTCCCCGCCGGCTCCCGCCGCGGCCACTGCCCGCCCTCCCCTCCCGGTTCCCGGGCTGCGGAGAGGTGGAGCTGAGGCCCCCGCCGCCGCTTTCCTCGCCCCGTTCGGGGCAAGGAGAGGCCAGCACCGGGGCAGGCCTGAGGCTCAGACTGGCTGAGCCGTGGCGTCAGCACCTGGAGGCTGGGGTTATTTTATTTTATTTTGTTCACTCGCTCTTGTTTTCAACGAGGTTCTTGGGTTGAGTCATCAACTGCCTGGGAAATAAATATGAATGCTTTAACTCGCATATCGCAAAGTATTTCAAGTCCCAGGGACAGTATCCTTGACATCCTTCCCGTGTGAGAAACAGCTTTTACCTATCGATGCAGTTTTGCAGCAGGGATGAAGGACAGAAATTCTCTGACTTCCCATTGAGCACAGGGGAAGCTTGCAGTGGAGATTTATTTACTGCTTTTGTGTCTTTACCTACAAGTATATAAAGGTGTACCCTTCCCCTTAAAAAATTAAGAAACTATTATAGAATCATAGACTGGTTTGGGTTGGAAGGGACCTTGAAGACCCATCTAGTTCCAACCCCCATGTCATGGGCAGGGACACCTCCCACTAGAACAGGTTGCTCAGAGCCCGTCCAACCTGGCCTCCAACACTTCCAGGGATAGAGCATCCACAGCTTCTCTGGCCAATCTCTTCCAGTGTCTCACTACCCTCAGAGAGAAGAACATCTTCCTAATTTCTAATCTAAATCTTTCCACTTCCAGTTTGAAGCCATTACCGCTTGTCCTGTCACTACAAGCCCTTGTAAAAAGTCTGTCCCCATCTTTCTTGTAGTACTGTAAGGTCTCCCCAGAGCCTTCTCCTCTCAGGCTGAACAAGCCCAACTCTCCCAGCCTGGCCTCCCAGCAGAGGGTTCCAGCCCTCCCAGCATTGCTGGGGCTCCTCTGGCCCCGCTCCAACAGCTCCCTGTCTCTCCTGGGCTGAGGACTCCAGAGCTGGGCCCAGCCCTGCAGGGGGGGTGTCCCCAGAGCCCTGGGAGCAGAGGGACAGGATCCCCCCCTGGCCCTGCTGCCCACGCTGCTGGGGATGCAGCCCAGGGGGCCAGTGGCTGTTGGGCTGCAAGTGCTCGTTGCTGATTTTTCATCCGTACTCATTTTTTCATCCATTAACACCCCAAGTCCTTCTTCTCAAGACTGCTCTATTGTAAGTGTGAATTTTGAGGATGACAAGAAATTAAAACAGTGACCATTTTATAACTGATAGATTTGCAGACCTATTGGTGAGGGGACGGAGTTCAAAGCAGGGGATGCTGTCAAGAGTAGTTATTTCTGTGTTCCTTGGAGAATACCTTTAGTCTTACAGACTGGCTGTTTAGTCATAACAACTACCATACAAAAGGCTTGTATTTGTAGCATATAGTGATTTTTTTTTTTTTTCCAGATGGATGTCCATGGCAGGATCAGAGAAGTCCTTGCTGAGACTATACGTGAAGAGTTAGCGCCTGAACACCAGCAGTTATCCACAGAAGATCTGATAAAAGCCTTAAGACAACGAGGAATCATTGATGATGTTATGAAGGAACTTAAATTTGTAACTGTAAGTAGCTTTTGAAGAGTGAAAATAGTTTTGCTTATTCCTCTTACCGACTTAGTGTTTTGATGTAGTGCAAGCTCACTACTTCTAAAGGTTTGTAGTGGCTTTACTGGTTTGTGACGTGTTAGGAGCAGAACAGCTTAATGCATAGGCTAAAATTGGTTTGATGTTAAGACTCCCTTGAAAGTATTTGTTTGGTTTTGTTACATCCCAAAGTACTAGAAGGGAGCAGACCTGAGGAATGACATTTAGTTGAAACGGAGGATTCTTTCATTTTTAAAAGACTGCGGTAAGAGCGCTGTTGCATCTCTTGACGCCTTAAAAGGTTTTAATTGTCATTTCAGGATGTGAATGAAAAGGAGAGGACTTCGCCTCCAAAACCATCAACACATTTTGTTGACAGAGAACCCCCAGTTTTGAAAAAAAGTATGTTGCTTGTTTATTTAAATATTTGCATTGTAGCTTTTGAGAGAAATTGGAAGTCTATGATTTTTGAACTCTGAATTAATAATCCAGTATAAACTGACATAAAGGTGGCTGATTTTTCTCTTATCTACAGGAAGTAAATTCATGTAAATGGCAGAAATTAGTCTTATATAAAACATGACTTAAAAAAAAAAATTGTTTTACATTAAGATAACTTTCATATGTTTTAAAATTACTTTCTCCAAAGCACTTGTTTCAAAAATGTTTTTCTTTTCTCATCTCATGTTAGTTAACTGATATTTAGCATACTTCCCAAAATCTATTTGTAGTCTCTTCATTTTTATTGCTACGCTTTGCAGCTAACATTGACCCAACACGGAGGTATCTTTACCTTCAGGTTTTGGGTGGAAAAGCTTTTCTGGAACATCTTCAGGAACCAGAGCCTCTGCCTGGCCAAATCTGTTCGACCTTCACTCTGTGTTTACATTTTCGAAATCAGCGCTTCCGTTCTAAACCCGTCCCCTGTGCCTGTGAGCCAGATTTTCATGATGGCTTTTTACTGGAAGTACACAAAGATAGCCTAGGTAAGGTGTATTGTGGTTTAAAACTGATGCTATCGGGGGGTTTTCTGACTTCAGAGTTTTTGTGAAATATGTTTGGTATTATTGAGTGTCTTTCTTCCTTGTTTTTTATCGTGTGTTCCTAAGGAAACTGATTATTGTATTAGGTTATGCCACTTTGTAGATCTTTCTCTATTCCTGCCTCTTCTTTTCCTTCTTTTCCACTTTAAAATAATTTGGATTTGACCACCTTTATCCATAATTGACAGTGAGATGATAATCTCAGAGAATGGTAAGACATACTAAGGTGACTGTGATTTTTTCATGGACTTCACGCTGATAAGTGAATAAGAGAAATGTAAATTTGTCATCATATGGAAGAAAAAATTTGGTGTGCGTTCAGTTTGCTTACTACCAGTTGGCAAACACCTGCAGAAGAGCCAGTTATCCACAGCCTTTATTACTGTTCTGCTTTTGGTAGCCAGGGAACATGGTAAGAGCTAAGTATGTTATGAAAAGACTTCTGGGTACTGTCTGAATCCTGTAGAAATCCAGAGTAGCTTACGGAATATCAGGGAACAGAGAGAAAGCCATAGTTAATTGCATCTGGACTTGGGGAAGGGAGAATACCATAAATTCAGAGAAAACCAGATTTTGTTAATTCCGCTGCTCTTGGAGCAGTTTATGTCCTCGGGTCATGCTTAACCACAGAGAAAGTTGCTTCCTAAACACTGATCTATAGTAGATATCAAAAGAATATTCTTATTTAAATAATATTTTTCAATTGCTTTTACTTGATGGTCCTCTAATATTCTTTCTTTTCTTGAATGCTGATTCCATTTTGATTTTTGTGCACTTGAACCACTTACATTCCTACAATCCTAGAAATCTTTTTATCTCCTCTGTAAATTAACTGTAATCTTTCTGTAGCTTTGTCCTAAACTGATTCTAAGGTAAGATCTTTACTTACACTTCTGGACGTGAGAGAGATTTTTCTTAACATGCAATGTCTGCAATGAATGTAAATGCATGGGTTTGTTATTTTTTAATTTTGAGGAGGACTTAGGATGATAATATTCTTTCTGTCTTTCCTTGTTTGAATAATGTCAGGTGATGGAAGTAAAATGGTGGATGCAACCACGATGCTATCGATATGTGATCCAGTGCATATGGTTCTGATCAAAACAGACACCTTTGGTGAGACAACACTAGTAGCATCTTATTTTTTGGAGTGGCGATCCGTCCTGGCTGCGGAGAACGGCGTAACAAATGTTGCTGTGGAACTCCTGGGTGTAGGTACGGATAAATAATAAGGCAGTAACGATGACTTGAATTAGTGGCTCCTGAGCCTGCTTATAAGCTTAAAGCAGCTTTGATGGAGCTGAATTTTAGTTCAACTCATGAAGGTATCCTTAGAAATTTTGGAGGAGGCTCATGGTCAGATTTTTCAGTTGCCAAAATACTAGAAAAAGATATATTCTGGATCCTGTGTAATAATGACCCCTATATCTGGCAATTCCCACTATTGATTTTCTGCAAAATCTGGATAAACTATCAAAACCACTATCAAAACCAAATCAACCAATTTATCTCCAGGAATATATCAAACTGGTGCACTGAAGAGTAAAATCTCACTTATGTCCCTTTCATAGCAAACTAGGAACTGTTAGAGGAAGTGATCTCTGCGTTCCTAGAATTTTGTTCACCTCATACATCCCAGTACTGGCTGCAAAGAGGGCCTTGGATAATTATCTCATATCTAGACACCTGCTTTTTTTGGCCAGCTTGTGCTTTCTTACAGCCTCATTTGAGTTTGAAATTGAGATAAAGATGCTTATTTTGCATATATTTTAAACAGTTTAGTGATTTTTTTTTTTTATTTTTATTTTTTTGTGCGTATGTGTCTATCTAGGTAACATATTTATTTTAATTATTTTCTTCTGCCTGGCTAAAATGTCCTAAGTAAATCGAATTTGAGACAACTGATCACAATTTATTTTGGTTCAAAGGTACAGAATCCAAGGTTTCTGTTGGTGTTTTAAACATCAGACTGGAAATGTATCCACAGCTTAGTAAGACGCTGTCTCTAGAAGTAACTAACACTCAAGTAAGTAATTTCTGGGAGGACTGACTTATTCTTTTATTGGAGGAGAAGCTCAGTATGGAATTACTTGTAGATGTTGAGGGCTGTGGGTTTTGAATGTTCAATACTTTTTTTTTCCATGAAATTTAAATATAATTACCTTTTTTAATCTATTTTGTTTATACTGAACATTATTTGAAATACTACTTTAGTAGTTTTTCAAGTTACTTACATCAAAGCTTTAAGAAGAAATACAACAAAGATGCAACATACCTAATTTTCTTCAGGTAGTGTATGTTGGTTTTTTTCTCCCTTTTTTTTTTTTCCATTAAAAACACTAATGGGAAGTCAGCTCTTCTGCCTGGAAAGCTGGTAGATGTTGATCTGAAGGTGCACGCAGATATTTTTCTATGCATCAGAAGCTGAGCAATCCTCCTGTACAGAAATGCCCCACTTATGATGAACATTACTTCAGTCAAGCTCCATATATGAGCATGCAAACAAGAAACATAACTTGAGGCTTTTGCTCATTGAATTTTCATTTAAAAATACTGTTCTTCAGCAGTTGTGTGGCACACTTGAAATACTGAGCTCTATTTTACACATGCTAGGATTTGGTGTTAATGGGCTTATTGATTACTGTTTTGGGTTTTTTTTCTTGTTTGGAATTAATATGTTATGTTTTTCTTACCTGCAGTTTGCTTTAGAACGTCAGAAAACCGCAGAAAAAGAACGACTATTTCTTGTATATGCTAAACAGTGGTGGAGAGAGTACCTACAGATTAGGCCTACACACAATGTAAGGCTGGTGAAGATTTTTGCACAGGTTTGTAAACATTAAAAATAGATCGATCCTTTCTTTAAGATATCTTTTTACTTTTGGATGTATCTTGAAGTTTCCATGTACAGAGAATCTGTATAGATTTATGATGTGGTTACATTCAGGTCAGGGCTGCGTGTGGTGTATCATGCAAAAAATGAAATTTGTAAGGTTTGAACTTCTTTTTGTGTTTCGAAGCTTAATGTCCTGATGCAGCCTGAAGGGTTGCTCCAGCCATCTCTGATGTATGAGGTGATAAAGCCTCTTTATTCTTTAATACTCACAGATGGCAAAGGTTTAAGCAATCTGTGCAAACTATTTGAAACAAATTTTGTGCCGGATAAGACAGTTACAAAAAAATGGACTTTACTAGATCTGTTAGAACAGATCCACACAATATTTGAGCTCTGTGTGGTCTATAAAACAACCTCTCCAGTTAATGTCACACGATTGCTATGGACATAATTATTGTAGGCTAATAAACTACTCTGAACTCCTCGGTGACTGTTTTTCATGCTGTGACTTTAGCTTGCATTGTAGCAATTTTCCTAGCACAGGTACTGCACAGTAGTTTTTTTATCTCAAAGTAAGTAACGTCCTGAAGCCACCTGTGCCTGCTTTTTCTCTTTGGTGAAGTAAAAGCTTCCATTCTCACCGTACCGTGAATGTTCAGTATCTTAATTCTAGAAGTAGTTTTGTGTCTCAGTATCTTTGAGTGATATTTATTTCAGGCAGAATAAATCTCATTTGACGAAAGATAGTCCAAGTAAAGATGAATCTTTTGTGATATTTACATGACTGTCAAATAACCGTATTTTATACGTTCAGGATGAAAACGGAGTAAACCGCCCAGTGTGTTCGTATATCAGACCGCTTCGAGCAGGCCGGTTACTGGACACACCTAGACAAGCAGCGCGGTTTGTCAGCGTCCTGGGTTATGAGAGAGCTCCTGTCATCGGAGGAGGCGCTGGAAAACAAGAACAGTGGTGCACCCTTCTGTCTTTTTTATGTAGAAACAAGGTACGTGAAAATACTCCTTGCGTGATGCAACAGAGCTGGTGTCGTCTTCTAACTGACGTCAGTAACGTAAAACAGGCTGCAAATACATGGGTTAAATCAAATGTGGAGGATTCCATTATAACAATTTGTTTAAGATCTTTTTAAAGAGAAGACAAGAAGGCTTTGCAGCAGGCTTTCTTTACGGCTGTTGTTAGGGTCCATTTGTCAGTCCATCCGTTTGACAGTGAGCTTGTTTTTCTTCATTTGCTTGTCTAAGATCCCATATAATTATCCAGCGAATCCCTGGTAGTGTATAGAACACGGGGTTAAATTCTGGACTAATCCAGGAAGAGCTAAGAAAGTCTCGTTTGAAAAACGAGTTTGGTTTTTGGTTCTGTTTTGGGTTTTTGGTCTTTTTTTTTTAGATAGGTTGAAATACACTGGCCATCTTTACATTCCATTTTTGTAAGATACTAACAATTTCTGTTCTTGGTGATCTGACACTTGTATCATATGAGTATAATAAATGAAACAAACTGGAACTTGTTCTGGACTATAGCTCTTCTGCTGTGTGAATAAGAGTAGTAGTGATCCCTCTTAATACCTCTTTGGAGTGGTCAGTGCGTTTCATTGCCACTGAGGTAGGTCTGCGTTCAAAAATTATGTCACTGCTGTGTTTGTATTAAAAAGATACGCTCTTTGAGATATTTCTCTAAATATCAGATTGTGCGTAGGTCCCATATGAAAGTACCACTGGCTGCCCCCTGGCTTTCAGAGAGGGATGACAATAGCAACTTTGAATTTGGGGACCATTGTGTTTAAAGGCACAGAGGGAGGATTTTCTCCCAAGGCAGAAGCAGAAAGCTGTGTAGAAAATAGCTCAATTTAGCCCTTGAGACATCAGCTGGACCATTATTATTTTTCTCGTGGAAGGTGGTATGGCATTATTAAATGAACGCAGGTTCACTAGAAACTTGTTTAAACCTGCTTTTTTTGCATATTTCCCTTGCCCATTTTGGTAGAGAAGGGTTCTGTTACCTGTGTCATGAATAGTGTTCGACTACAAAGCCTTACTCTCCTACTTCTGAATGCTGTGCTCTGTATTATGAAGGCTTCATTACATGAGGAATTTTTTGTTCTTACTTGACAGCTAACATTTGTAAAGACCTTAAGAGACAAAGAATATTAGACATCACATTTGGAAATTGTTTTCTGTGAATTATCAACGGTAGTAATGTGTTTGTGATAGAAGTGTTTTTCTGACCGAAGGGAGAAGCAGCTACACATGACTTTCAGCTGGTTCCTAATTAGATCTGTGGGGGAGGTTGTTTTATCTTTGTTTGATTTCTGAACTTTGACCACACACTCAAGGCAGTGAAATAACAGTAGAATTACATTTTATTAAGTGACTGAATTTCCTAACTGTGTAATTTCTAGTGTTACCTCAGGTATTTGCCTTATAAACATTTTTATGTTTAATTAAATTACGAGTTTTGTCTTCATGGGTCAATAAATTCTAGCTTTGGATTACTTGAAGGTATCTTTATAATAATTAAAAATAATCATACACTATATTTGAATAAAAAATACACATAGTCTATCATTGGAACATACCACTATTTTAAACTGATTTATTCTATTCTTATTACAGAAAACTAAAACTTGTCAAGTTTAAACCTTTAAATCTTGATTTCTAATATGTGCTTCAAGGTAAACAGGAGGGAAACATGACTTGATAAATAATGGTTAGAGAAATACCAGGACTTTCTTTCTCTGAGATTTTTATCCGTGCCTGATACTCAGAACAACTTACTGTTTACTCTCCAGGGTGACTGTGAAGACCATGCTAACCTTCTGTGCAGTCTCCTTCTTGCGTTTGGGTTGGAAGCCTTTGTGTGTGTTGGAACAAAAGCAAAAGGAGTCCCCCACACTTGGGTAATGACTTGTGGAACCGATGGAACGATTACTTTTTGGGAAAGCTTGACAGGACATAGGTGAGTAAAAGGAATAGAAGAAAACTGAGCAATGTATATGGAGGATATTTTGGGGTTTTAGCTTTACACCTTGTCATGTAACTGTCGTGTAATCCAGGTGCCTCTTGTCTGTTTTGAATCTTTTTTTTCTGTATACTGCTTTTGTTTGGAAAATACCTGCTTTGGTGTGAGGGGAAGTATTTCAGCAGCTTGTAACACAGTTTTCAGTGGCTTTAAAACCGGGTACAAACTGGCTTGTGTCTCCTGGCAGCTGATAGCTGTCGATACTATCGCGACCATTGTTCATACAGGAGATGGAATCTGACAGGATTGTTTAGGAACCCCTATTTTTTTCCTTATTTCATCTGTGAAATCAGTGTTACATTTTTTTTTTTTTTTCCCTTGCAGAAATCTCTGCAAGTTGTTTGAGGCTCCATCTCACTTGGGTCACTTTAGAAGGGCACACGTAGTTCTTTTGTGTTCCAAAGCTTCTGCAACCTCTTATAACCAGTGTTGAAAATAAGCAGTTCTGTTTGGCCACTGTTTGTGTATCCTGTGATTAGCATTTGAAGATGAATTTCTCCAAATGCCATCAATACTGAAGAAATTATATGTGTGTGTTGTTACAGTTGCAGCAAAATTTAATCACTGTTGAGTATCTGCTTGATTAATCAGCTTATTTTTCTAAATTTAAAGAAAAATAAAGGATGCCTTATTTCATTGTATGTTATGCCTCCAAAATGTGCATAATTACTTTCCTGTAAATAAATGAATGTGATTTGATGGGGAGAAGTTAACAAACTCAACTTATAATTTTAAAAGGAGAAATGGCTCATATCTGTCCCATCTAAATATTTTTACCATGCCTTGAAATAAGGAGTATTAATAAGAAATTGAATGTTTTTTATTAGGTACATCCACAGACCGATCAACCCTGATGACCCTCCGCTAGTCGAACAGCCCAAGCCGCTGTATCCTTACCGCACAATAGGCTGTATCTTCAACCATCAGAAGTTCTTTGGAAATTGTCAGCCCTCTGACGCTGTGGAAGTCTGTGTGTTTGACCTGCATGATGAATCGAGATGGAAACCCATGAGTGGGGAAGCAATAAAATCTGTATGTCCTCCTGGATCAACATCTTCGGTGCCTCCTTTTCCTCCTCTATGTGCTTCCACAGTAGATGCTGCAGTAACAAGCAATGAGATAGAACTGCAGCTGAGAATACTGGTCTCTGAACACAGGAAGGTAATAAACACCGTGTAAAGGTTGTCATTGATCTGTTGTGGTAAGAAAAGTGCAGGTTTTTACCCTGTACTTGTTTTGAACAGCCATTTGTTAGTTCACGTGTCTTTGCGATGTGTTTTCCATCGGCTTCCGCAGAAATGCGGTGTGTGAAAAGTGAAAGAACTGCAAAACTGTTTGGAAAGACTGTTCTGAGCTAATTTAGACGTGATACTTACTAATTGCTGTGGAGATTCGTAGCCTCACATGTGGGCTTTTCCCCTACCCTGCCTTTGCCTCTCATTCTAGGTCTGTGATCTTTTAGCTTACTGGCACCTTCAGGCTGCTTGTGAGTGGTCTGTAAAACAGCTGGGAAGGTCAAATCTGGTTGCTAGTGTGCTTTGCCTGCCCATCACAGATGGGTTTGGTCCCTAGATAAAAGCAGACTTTCAGCTTTCAGGATCTCACTCTGACTACTTTATAAAACCAGAAGCTATTGGAAGTTAGTTTTGACCATTACCAGGATTTCTACAAGACATAATGTGCCAGAAATTATTTTTCCTGTGCTGGTTATGAAGGAAATGATATTTTAAATCCTTGTTAGCTTATGTCTGGTTTTAAGAATAATAATAATAATAACCAGTAATAATTGTTTTTTTGGTGGTTGTTAGTTTTTATGTCCCCACATAATGCTCAACTTTTGGGGTAGCAAGTAATTCTCAGAGTAAGAGTCTCATGCTGTGTTGAATTCGTACATGGTCTATTTTTCTACCATCCCACAAGGATAAAGAAGTAGGAAGAAGGCACATGTGTGTGTGTTTTGGGGGGCTGCTGTGCAGTGTTTTTTCAGACATGGGTTTTCATCAGAGACCCTAGAAAAATGTGGGGCGAATCTGAGTTGATCTTTCCCATATTTTTTGCTGGATATTTACACACTATCTTCTTCCATTTCCTGCAGAGATCCTGTAGCCACAACATCTAGTTTCAACTCTGCTGGTCTTGTTTTCGTCTGGCACGCCTAACTTAATTTCTTGCTAAACATTTGATATTTTGTTGGTGGGGTTTGATTCTTCCAGTTGGTGTGTGAGTCAGTACACGAATCTTACTGCTTGGGGGGTTTGCTTTCATTAAGTGCAGATTAACGATTTGTCACGGATTTCTTTGATTCTGTACAGTATACAAGCTTAGTCATATCTTCATTCTGCACGGTTGTCATCCTTCTGTGACTTGCCTCACAGGATCTTGGCCTTTCCACCGTTTGGGATGACCATCTGTCCTATCTGTTGTCACCAGCATTAGCGGCCTACGAACTCGAACGTACGACAGGTATTTCTGCAGGAAACGAAGAGTTTCAAGACGCTGTCAGAAGAGCGGTACCCGATGGTCACACATTTAAAGGGTTTCCCATCCATTTTGTATACAGAAATGCCAGGAGAGCATTTGCCACGTGTCTTCGGTAAGTTTAAATGTAAAAAATACGTATGTGTTAAACCCAAATAGCAGTAATTACAAATCACAACTCATTTTTTTTGATAAATGTAAAGAAAATTAATTTCCTTAAAGCAGAACCGAAGGAAGAGTTGTGCAGTGTATGTAATGGGTGACAGGGTGCAGAGCTTTTATGTTACCTTGGTGACTCCCATGGTGAAACATCTCTCATGGGTTAAATTAAAGAACAAGGAGTTAATTTAATTTCTCTGCACACGTTAAGAATTATCAGTGGTGGTTTTGTTTTTCTTCCACGGCAACAGCCCTTGCACTATAGAGCACTCTTATTATTATTGTTATTGTTATTATTATTTGTAATGACAGACTTATGACACTTGTTTTTTTAAGTGTTAGTCACGTTTGAAAAACCAGCACATCCGTAATTGAAAATTTTAATAACAGCTTAGCAATATCTGTTACTCTTGTTTTTCTTTTTGTCATATAGGTCTCCTTTTTGTGAGGAAATAATCTGTTGTAGGGGAGACCAAGTGCGACTTGCGGTTCGTGTACGAGTGTTTCCATACCCTGAATCCGCGTGTGCTGTTTGGATCATGTTTGCTTGTAAATACCGCTCTGTCCTTTGAGAAAAACAACCCAAATCATTAATAATACCTTTTTAGATTTACAAAATAATGTATGGGGGTAGAAAATGATGCTAATATTGTGTTTTATATAAATGCCACTAATTTTGAATACCACTCTGTGTGTATTGGTGTGTGTACACAGGAATGGTTGTATTTATAAAGAGAGTTTTTTCTTGTTTTTAATAAAAATTACTTTTAATACTTACAGGAATGTGGGTCAAGTTATCGCCAAGTATGGTCAAGCATGGCCGGCAGGTTGAGGGAGTTGATTCTGCACCTCTGCTCCGCTCTGGTGAGACCCTCCCTACAGTGCTGGCTCCAGCTCTGGAGTTCTCATCCCAGGAGAGACAGGGAGCTGTTGGAGCGGGGCCAGAGGAGCCCCAGCAATGCTGGCAGGGTTGGAACCCTCTGCTGGGAGGCCAGGTTGGGAGAGTTGGGCTTGTGCAGCCTGGAGAGGAGAAGGGTCCAGGGAGACCTTATTGCAGCATTTCAGGGCTTCAAGGGGCCTGTCAGAAAGATGGGCACAGACTTTTTAGGATGGTCTGTTGGGACAGGACAAGGGGCGATGGTTTTAAAGAGAGGATATTCAGACTAGAGAGAAGAAAGATTTATTTTTTCTTTTATGCTGAGGGTGGAGAAACACCACTCTGGGTTGCCCAGAGAGGTGGTCCCATCCCAGGGGAGGTTGGCTGGGGCTCTGAGCAACCTGCTCTAGTTGCAGATGTCCCTGCTCCCTGCAGAGAGGTTGGACTAGATGACTATGAAAATCCCTTCCAACCCAAAGCATTCTGTGATTCTGTGAATTTACCAAAATGTGTGCATAAAATACTAGCTTCTCTTCTGGAGTGAGAATTCATTTAGAAAAATCTCTGTTCTACCTCTCCAGGGTCAGAGACTCTCCTGTTTTACATCCCTTGGTCCAGGGTGTGCTCTTTGAGTGACTGGGATCCCGAAATACTGAAGTTTGACCCTGTGTCCTTTCCACAACAGAAGTTATTTCTACCTTTCTTGGACCCAGCAATAGCTTCTACGTTCAGCTTCTAAGAACAGTTCAGTCAGGTAGAGGTGATCTTGTTCATCTATGGATTTAATAATTTATGGAAGTATTTTTTTTTTTAAATATTTAAAATTAAGACTTCGGTGCCTGGACATGTGAATGGCTGGGCTGAGTCAGGTAAAGTGGTTTAACGTGATGCCTTTTTTCCTGACATTAGCTTAAGGAAGTTTCTGAGGTAGAAGTTGCAGAGACGCCATTTTGTGTAACTTAATTCATAATTTTGCCCAATTCTTACACTCGGATCCATACTTAATTATCCATCTATGGGTCGGTTTGTCTTCAACCTGTGGATGATAACTTCATTGAGCGTCTTTTAGTCTTCATTCTTTGAGAAGTGGCAAACAAGTGGACTTGCTGAACTTCTCCATACCCTGCCTCTCTACCTTGCGGGCAGCCATCTCTTTTTGAGGCTGAAGAATCAAAACTATTAAATTTCTTCTGTAGAAGCCATTCCGTGTCTTTGATAGCCCACATCCACCTCCTGTTGTTCTGCTTGTAAGAAAGATCCAACTCTTTCTGCTGGTGTTGGAGTAATAGAAACCCCACTAATCCTAGAGAAGCTTGAAACACGTACAACAGGGGTGAGCGTTGGCATTTTACACGTACATTTAATCAGGAGTGCGGTTGCGTGACACTATTTTTGTCTTTTGATTCTTGAAGTGTTAAATACTGGCTACTGCAGCACTTGGGGTTTAATAGTACGTTATGTACTGAACTTGAAATTTTTAATAGAGCGTTACGGACTTAACTTGAAATTTTAATAGTACATTATGGACTTTACTTGAGATTTTAATACCGCATTATGGACTTACAGGCTTTGCTACTTTGCAGATCTGGTTTTGTGTTATCTTTTTATACCTGAACCTGTGTTCGTTCACCTGTTACATGGCGTACAGGACAGTTCCAGACGGTGCGGTTTCGCCACCAGTTTCACCAGTAATACGGTGTGAAACGCCGGATCGTACCGCCTAGTGAATGTTACTAAATTTAATAGCTTTGTCTAAATCCTGGTTGTATCGTATTTGCAGCAGTGTATGTAACACACACGTAGGTCATTGCAAGAGAGAAAAACAACTGGATATGACTAAAAGTGAAATGTGAAACACTTCAAAGTAGGAATGGGGTGTTCTTGTGTGGCCTGGCCACTGCTGTGCCGTACAGAAGGGCTGTCCTGTCCTTTAGAAACAGATTTTTTTCATATAAAGGAGGTGCTAAGGCGACGTTTTTAATTTTCTTTTACATATGCTAGGTAAAATCGTAGAATACTAAAGAAAAAAACCGTATTTTGATGGGAGTTTTTGAAGTTATTTAGCCTCTACAAGAGGGAGCTGTTTTTCTGCAAGCAGCACCCAGTGACTCGGTAGCGGTTCGGGTAGCAACTGGCGCAGAGGTGCAGGGGTATCTTTAGGAGCAGGAAAGTCCCTTCCCAAATCTTCGGAAGCCCAATCCCTTCTTGACCCTTTCCAGACCGCGGGGGTTCCGCCGCTTTCCCTCTACCCCGGCGCCGCCATTACGGCCGGGCCCCGTGGGGCCGAG
>VWZK01015727.1:14871-107373 GCA_013396935.1 Baryphthengus martii
GTCCGCGTCTGGCGGGACGGCACCGTCACCCTGGAGCAGGGCGAGCCCCACCGGCCGTCCCCGCCCGCCGCAGGTAAGGCCGAACCTCGCCACCGCTTTCTCCTCCACCGACCCCCTTCACCCCTTCTTCCCAGTCCGGCCCCGTCCGGCCCAGCGTGAGCGGCCGCCCTTTTCCCGCTGCCTTTGTCCGTGGGCTGTGGCGGCCGGGAGGAGACGGGCTCCATCCCGCCGGAGGGCTGCGGTGAGGGAGCGCCGGGGCCGGGGCTTGTATTGAGGGGAGGGGGGCTGTGTGTGTGACCCTGCACCGTCTCGGTTTCGTGCACGGAAAGGTAGAAACCGTCACCTTAGATTTCCCCGCCTGCGTGTGGGTACCGGCGAGGTAAATGCGGGTTTAGTGTTTTATAATTGCGTCGTCCTTTGGTGCGTAATTCTGTGTCATCTGCACCGAGAGCGCCTGCTTCGGGAGTTCCTCTGGCCTTATGGCTCATCCTACAGCGTCTGGCAGAAATAGTTGGACGTCAAAAGGCAGCTATTAGAAATAGATCAATTTAGAGGAGTGCTGACGTTAAGCTGTGTTCACCTACCAGGGACTTAGCACCTACCATCTGTTTCTTCAAAAAAAAAAACACGCCAGGAAAGCCTCCGTTGCGTTGGAAAAGAAGTACGCATGTCGGTTCTCAGCGTTTCAAAGCTGGTTATGAATATGAAAAGAAATATTTGTATTTGTTGCAAGTAAAGCTTGATTTCTGAAAAGACCCTAAAGCTCAGCAGCAGAGGGATGCGATGGGATATCACACAGAGGATGGTGTTCCCCAGTATCAACCTAGTCTATGTTCAGTGTCACTGAATTTTCCAGGAAGGCAGAGGTTTTGGCATTTTTAAAGTTAGGTGAAGCAGAAGGCAATGGTAATTTCACAAAATGAGATTAATTGAGCCCTCAGCATTTAGAACGTGGATATTATGCCTGGTGTTGCAATTTAATGAAGCCTTTTAATACAGCGCCCGTCTGAGAAGTCTCTTGGCAGAGATTTGCACTAATCCAGTTTGGAGCTAGTGGTACATGCAAATATCAAAATGTACTCTAGTGGGAGAAGGGGCATAATTTTCCTTCACATTTGAAATGAGTCTAATAATGACTTCCATTTAAATGTGGTCTGATGTGCTTTTTTAATTATTAAAAAAAAAAAAGGCTCTTGTAATGTTAATTAAATGCCAGACCAACACCCAGAAGTTCCAGGAAAACACTTTCCTGACCAAGGCCATCTGCATGTCACAAGAGTTCTGTCTTGCATATCGTGTGCTGCTTTTACTTACAGTGTTTTGAGATAATATCAGACTTCTCCCATTTCTCTTTCCTACTGTAGGAGATACATTGATTTACTATGTATTTCTTAATTTTATTGCCTTTTCCTTGCTATTTGCGGGCTTATTCTATTCCCTCTTACAGTACATCTTTAATGGCCAGTAGGAAAGTAGTGAATATATCCAGATACGAAGTTCAGGGCCCTCACGGACATCCAGTGTGTTTAGTTTCTGCTAAAGCTTCGTGCCACATCTGCATTAGCCTTTGAAAATGTTGTAGCTAGCCTGTGTACGTTGATACCGCATTTAAATCTTCGGATAGATGAGACCTTTTTTTTTTATATCTTCTGACCCTGACTGTTTTCCTTTTATCTCTTTTTTTTTTTTTTTTTTTATTTTTACCTTATTATTGTATGTATTATGTTGTGTGTCATACATGTGCTGATTTCTTGAAAATCTTAGACTGTGTGTGTATATCTATATCTATCTATATATATATATATAAAAAAAAAACCCAAACCCTAAACCCCAGTCTAGTATGACCTCCCAGGCAAGCATGAAGGCAGAGAGAACCCAGGAAGAGTACCCCCTCCAGTGTGTATAATAGAAATGAGGAGGAGAAGATGTTTCTGCCAGATGTCCGTTCCTAAACCATACTCATTGACCCCACTACCACCCTCGGCCGCAGGCTGGTACGCGCTGGGATTTGCCAGGAGGTGACGTTCCTTCTGGGGTCCTCTCCCTGCCCTTGGTCGTCTTCATCTCCTTAACTTTGAGCAGACTTCTGCAATACAGACCATTGCTCAGCCTTCAGGCTTTTGCAAAGGATTTTGTGTGTTCGTGTGTTCCTGTCAGCGTGGAACGAAGGTGGTCCTGGGCAGTTGGCTTTTATTCTTCTCTGGTTTGCAGAAACTATAGCAGGTTTTCACTGGAAAACATCGTCTGTGTGATGGAGTGAAGGTTGGTAAACTGGCTGCACTGAATACTGAAGAGCTGACAGTAGACTTGCTTCTCTTTGGTGTCTTTTGAACTGTGCCGGCTCTTTTCCGTATTGCTCGCTGCAGTGTCCGCAGGTGATGATTAATGAGCTTTCTGAGCCAGCTTCAGCTTAAGCCTCTTGAACGGGTATTTATTCTGAGGCTCGTGTATTCTGCATGGTAGCAAGGAGAGCTTAAGAAGAAATGTTGCCCTGGTGCTGTGATTTGGGGAGCTGTACATGGTAGCGTGGGCCCCGAAGCGGTCTGGCCGCTTTAATTTTCCTCTTGAGGTACAAATTTTCTTAAAAAGAAGTACTGATTATGTAGAAACTGACAGTACTTTTCCAAAGCTGTTTCTTTTGAAGCGGTTTTCCGGTTAAAGCACAATACTTGACATTCCGAGTTAAAATACTTAGAAATTGAATAAAATGTCCTTGAGATAGGAAGCAAAGATGAGTTTCACTGATACTGGGGCAGAACAAAAACATTGGAGTTGAATCTCCATCCTTAACCGAAACCAGAGACCGATTCTCAGATCATTCCAGTTTTATCTATGTGGTCTATTAATATTTGGTTATATTGTTTACCAAAAAAAAAAATAACCAATAAGATTCTGATTAAGTAGAAAGATTAAGAATGAAAACATCACTCACTCGTTCATTTTTCACGTAAGCATTGATATGACCTGAACCCCTGGCAAGAGTTGAGTCGGAAAGGATTCCTGCTAATTGTTTTCCTGCCTTTGTATTTCAGACAACTTGGGTTTAAATGCCTGTGTTGGGAGGTTTGTTAGAGCAGTAGGGATTCTGAAGGTTAACGCTCCGAGCTGTAAAGCCGTTTTGTTCCAATGACACATAAAATGTCTAGCTGTGGGTTGGTGCATAGGTTTGGATCATTCACAGGACCAGATACCGGCTCTTAGTTTCTAATTTTGTAAACAACAGAATCCTGTCTGGGCAAATAAAGGAGCCCCTGAAGAATGGTGTCTTTGGGTAGCAAACATTCGGGCTTTGTTCGGGGTTGCGACGGACGATGTGATCGGTCACGCCTGTCAGCGGGACTTGGGTGAAGTCGGGAGCAAACGCGGCCGCGTCACGGAGTTTGCTTCGGAGCTGCCCACGAGGCGATGTTTTTGCAGGGTGGTGGAAGCCTTATCGCTCAGCCCGATCTGAAGCCAGTGAGAAAGAAACATGAATATGCAAAAAATGGAGAGCTCGCTGTGGTCATCTGGGGATGAATCATTGTAACTGTCTGACATCTAAATACCACAGAAATGTGGGTTGCTTAGAAATACCCACGATGGAATTGGAGATACTGAGGAGAATGGTTTTTACCTAATGGGTGTTTCGGCCGTCGCTCTGTTACTTGCAGTTTATATTAAATGAGCTAACGGTGGCATCCAGTAAAGTGCCAAATGCCATAAAAAACAGCTTCTGAACAAGCTGAGACATTTGGTGTAAAACATGTGGTTTGAGTCCTCCAAGCTCTCTTCTTGCGGAATGGTGCTTAGAATCCTAGAATGGCTTGAGTTGGAAGGGACCTTAAAAGAATGGTGCTTAGAATCCTAGAGTGGCTTGAGTTGGAAGGGACCTTAAAAGACCAGCTAGTTCCAACTCCCCTGCTGTGGGCAGGGACACCTCCCACTAGAGCAGGTTGCTCAGAGCATTATCCAGCCTGACCTTGAACACATCCAGGGATGAGGCTCCACAGCTTTTCTGAGCAACCCGTTCCAGTGTCTCACTACTCGCAAAGAACTTCATAACGTCTAATTTAAACCTACCTTTCAAACCGTTGCCCCTTGTCCTATCACCACACACCCTTATGAAAAGCTTCTTCTAAAAACTTCTAAGTGTTGTTAGAACCTTGAAGCAATAATGAAGTGGTAGAGGAGTAGAAAACCTGCACAAGAGCTGGCTGTAGACCTCATGCCCAGTACTTAGTGGCAGCAGAACGCCCTAGGGCACAGGAGGCTGTCTCATTGAGGCCATGTTGTTGTTGCTGTGAGCTGGAGAAGGGGCTCTTGCTTAGTGTGCTGGCTGTGCCGCCTCCTTCCCATGGGACAATTTTGGGGATGAGGAAGAACAGAGAGTTTTCCTCATGTGTTAGCGTATCTGGGAAACCAAACTGACTTGGAGCTGTTGGTCGTTGAGGATGGCGTTCCTCGGCCTTCCCGCTCCTTCATGAGAACCTGCCTCTGCAGGTACTGTCGGTGGCCCTTCTTTCGCCTTGTCCTCTCACCTTAGAGGAGAAAGTACAGAGGGAGAGAAATTACTGCTGGTTTTGTCAGCAGTGGGTACTATGCAGATTTTTCTCTGGGAAATCTGCCAGGCATTTAGCGGGAGGGCGTAATGCGTGGAGTATTCTGGCGTTAAATCAGAAAGATCATGGAAAGGTTGACTACTCGGTGGCTTTCACAGGACTCAGAGGGCTCATGGTGAAGAGGCGTGCTGGAGGGGAGTCGCGTACGTCGTCTTGGCAGTTTTAATGGCTTCCCATCCTCCTTAACATCCCAGCTATTGGAAGGCAGTGTGGAGAAATATAGGATGACTAAATGCAAATTTAGCTTGTGTGCATCAAGACATTCTCAACTGTCAGTCTCTTGTGGAGCACCGAGGAAAAACATGCAGGATTTTCAGAGGAAAATGAATGTACTGACATTTTATTTCTAATTTTATTGACTCTCTTGCAAGATAAGGGGTGGGAGTAGCCTTGCATGCTGCTCAAGTTTCAAACCAGGTCTTGCTGTGAATACTGCTAAAATAAGTAGTACCTCTAGAATTAAGACTTAATTATATTCTGAGTTGAGATTTTGTTCAAGGGTATAGAAACAGCTGTATTTAAAAATAGGAAGGTTTGGTGTATTGAGCCTCGTCTTTTCCTGCAAGAGGTTTTTTTTTCAGAGATACATGTAGACATCTATCTATATATTAACATTAGTTGTCAAGGTAGGAAGAAAATGGCACTAGACAGCAGAGAGGAGCCTCAATGAGTTGGTAGTTTCTCTCTGCCCGCTTGCTCTGCTGATCTGTGGAAGAGAGAGAAAGCTTAGGCCTTTCTGATGCTACGCTCTCCACCATTGATGTGATTCCCAGTACGTAAGAGTGAACTGGAAGGCTTCCAGGCATGGCTTACGCTGAAGCATCCCGTGCACTGGAGGTTATGTGGGCTCTCTGCGAGCCTAGGCAGATGGTTGGGGACCCTGTTGTAAGCAGCTCTCGTGGGGGAGGACTAAATAAGCAAGGAAAAAATCCCAACGTAACAAAATAAAGTCTTTGGCTTAAAAGAGGAAAAAAAAAAAAAAGGCAGCACATTCTAAATGCCTGCACAAAAGAAATGGAAGAAAGTTGCCAATGGTGATAGGTGGCCTTGGCTACCTAAATTTGTGTACAGAAATGTCGAAGACGGTAAGTAGGCAGGGAAGGAATAAAGGCTAATTTCACATTGTCTGAAACCTGCATTTGTTCCTAAGGAAAACTTAAGAGGAAAGACATTTGAGGAAATGTGGACTCCTGATATTCATAATGACTTAAAGGATAACACATTTGTAATATAATGGAGGTTTTCTTGACTAATGCAGGAGGAAAATCTTACTGGGGAAGTGCAGGTGGAATTGTAGTTGTCATAGTTGACGGTGATTGAAGAGTAGAGTGAAAAATGAGACATCTGCCATGATGTTGCAGAGAGCTAACATGATGTCCCTATGGGTATTTTTTTATTTTTATTTTGTTTTAAAAGTGATGGGTAACGGAGTCCAGCTGCGGGGGCTGGCTGGCGGTGACAGTTTACCCTGCAGTACCCAGTGAGAGGTGACGGATAGGACTGGGGTAGTATGAGAAGAACTTTGAAAATGAAGGTGCTAGCGGCGTACGACGTGACAGAGAGAAAACACAGACCTTTAGCAGGATAATTCCAAAAAGAAGATGCGAGCGGAGCGCCAGGCAGTGGAAATGACCCACGCAACACAGCGGGGTTGTGAATGAGTCGGACCCGAGCGTGGCCACGTTTGCCAAGTGTCCAGTAGGCATGTTGCAAGTGACAGGAGGATTAAAGGTACCCAACGTCCTGGATCCACGTTGGCAATAAACATCTCTTTATCAAAACAGGGAAGCTTTTTCATCGTGGCTGTTAAAAGGAAACTGGGGAGTGTTCGCTCTGTTTCTGAATTAATCTGTCGCGTCACAGCAGTGGATCCGGTAAGGAGACAAAACGAATATTGTTCTGTTCCTGATAAAACCTTGGTCTGGCGTGCGTGACACACGCAACCGTGAGCGTGCTACTCACTTTTATTACTCTAAGAGGAACAAAAGGAGATGAGTCAGTTGGTACAGTGTAAATATGAGACTGCAAAGATGTTGCTGAGGTGGAGAAAAATGAAGAGAACTACATTGTCATCTCCTTGAGAGTTTGTTAGCAGCTGGTGAAAGTTCTTCACAGATCCAGCAGTGCTGTTTAGAAAAGCTGTAACCTCCTCAAAACTCTGGATCCATCGAACTGATGGCAGAAACTACTGGTGAATTTGATGGAGTCAGAATTGTACCACAAGCACACAGACTTGTTGAGTGAGCAAACAAGTGAATAGCTCCAGGAAAAATTGGAATATGATTAGAGTAACAGAACTTCAAAAAAAAAAAAAAATTGGGATGTCGCCTCTGCAAATTCGCACTCTTTGGGAAGGATCAATGTCTGGACAGGCCAGAGGAGAGTGAGTGTAGTATCTGGACTTAAACATCTGAAGAGGAGACTGGCAGCTGTGAATAGAGCTGAGCAGCACTTGGAGATGTATATCTACCACAGTATTTATCTTAGAATAACAAAAATTGGTGTGATCTCTAGGTAAACGTAACAGGTTTGCAAAAGAGAGTGAGCAGTGGAAGGCAAAGAACTGTATGGTGACCACAGCTGGTTTCTTTGTGCGGAGCAGAAACGCGACAAGACAAAGAGGGATCGTGTAATTATATCCTAGAAGGCGGCACTGGGGTAATTTGGAATAAAAGAATATTATTTTACAGTAATTTTTATTACAAAATTGAACTGGATGTTAAAACCAAAGAGCTCTTAGCTTTTGCCTTTGCTCTGTGCAGTGTTCAAGACCGTGCTTATGACTGGACAAAATGAAGTGTGGAATGGAGAAAGATGAAGGCACAGAAAAAGATTGATGCGGGGAAGGAAAGTCCTCGCCACGTTTGGTCTAGTAACCTCTCAAAGAATTCTCCCTGTATTTTCTTACAAATTTCTTCCTCTTTCCTCGTTCCTCTCCCAAGTAGAAAAATGAGCCTTACCATTTTTTCTACATCGTCAGATGGAGGCTGATACAAAAATCATGAGTCAGATCCAAAAAAACCACAAGCTGTAAAAACTCATCCCAATCTTTGTTGCCATCTGATTGCACAGTTTAAAGGAAGGATTTATTGATCCTCAAAGCCGAAGGATTTTACTTAAAACCATGGGGGTCTCTGTTCGCCGCTCTGAGGGATCTCCAATTACCTCCCCTAATCCAATCTCTTTCCTTCCACTTCTTTGTGTTCTCTCTCTTCTTGACCACCTGCCCTGCAGCCTGATGTCTTTTACTTCTAAGCTGAATTTTAGCTATATTTGGCTTTGTTGCCACTTTCTTTCTGGTTGTTTTGTGGTTTTTTTATGTTTTTTTTGGTGGGTTTGTTTGTTTGTTTTTGGTTTTTTTGTGGGTTTTTTTGTTTGTTTTTTATTGTGTGGTTTGTTTTTTTTTCATCAAGCAAGATTTCTCTATCCTGCTCTGTTAATAATATCTGTCCTCTGCCCAAAGTCTGGCTCACTCCTGCCACATCAGTATTTTCCTCTCCCTTCATTTGATTATGAATCCTGTTCTTTGCATATTCATCTCTTTTCCTTTCATTGCTTGGTTGCCTTTGCTTTTTTCATCATCCTTTCTTTTTCCTTTTACTGGTACTAATTATGACTCTTGTATTGACAAGCTTGTCAGATTCGGTAACTAATGCTCCGGGTCCTGCAATCAGATGATCAAATACGAGGCTGAACTTTTTTTCCTTAGGGAGTTCCTCATTCTCTTAAGGGCAGAGAAAAGCCACCTATTGTAGCTGCAGTGCCTTGTGAAGTTGTAAAACCTAGAAAGCAAATACAAATTCAACTTATTAATTTACAGGTCTCACTAAAGACTGTTCAATGCAAGGATCTGGAGGTGGTGACTCCCATGTTCTCCCTTGCTCCCTTTCCTTTCATTCGGCCTTGGGTTCCTTCTTCGGCCACCTCTTCACCGTCCTCCAATACGTATGGGCAATGATTGTGTTTTCTGAAGGCAACTTGAGTTCTGCTGTCATGGAAATAACAGCTTGTTTTCATCCAAAACCTGCAGAAATGGGTTATGGCCTTTAATCAGAATATTAATCTTTAACACAAAATGAGGTTCAGGTTTGTTGCCAAGGCTTCCATCAGCTACACCATTGCCTGAACATCAGTGCTAATAATCTCAATTCTGCAAGAAGCTTTCTTGAAGCGAATGCTTTTGGATCTATGCAGAGGAATCTGAGACATTCTAGGAAGGTTGGAGGAAGATGGTCCAAGGTTCTTGGAGCAGCTGGTTGTAGCTGAAACAGCAGCCGTGAGATTGTGATGTCACATCACAAGCATCAACTCTGGAGCTTAATTTTTTTTTTTTGGATAGCAGAGTACAAATGGTTTTGCACATCCTGTGTGCTTTCTTATAAATATCCTGTGTCAATCCATTTTAACATGTTGAATTTTATCTATTTTGCTTTTAAAATTCAGTCTCAAATGTGTGCTTCTTACTGTTGGCAGCAGTACATGATATACTTGCTATTTATTTTTAAATCTGTGATGACTCTTTCTAACCATGACCTATTAATCCTTGGAAGGCAGGGAAACTGCGCTTCAATGAAGCACGGGTTGTAGACAAATTGACTATAGGTTGTTTTTTTTAACAACATTCTGAGAGATTTTGTGGAAAGAATTATTTTTTCCGGTCTAAATAGCAGCCTGAAGCTCCTGTCTTGAGGGATGAGACACTATGCCCTAATGCTTGGTGAAAGTTTGGCGTAACTCCTCATGTTGGGGGTTTGAAATAAGAATAAGTCTCAAGTAGAATTTTGAGGAATGAAAAATGAATGTGAAGATTTGGGGTTTTTTTGTTTGTTTTGGTGTTTTTTTTGGTGGGAAATATGTCTCTCTGAAGACTTTTCAGAGATACAGGAAACCTCCAATTTAAGTCTCTCTTCTTCTTGCAAAAACTGTTTATTTTTTTTTACATTTCAACGATCTATGAGTGAAAAAATCATTTAATCTTCCAAACTATTTATAACTTGAAGTTAACTTGACAGTTAAAGTTATGATGTTTCCTAGTAATGAATGCATTAGTCACTATTTGAAAGCTGTCATGGAAAAATACCATTGAATCTTTTTTGGCAGTAAGAATGGTGAAAATGCTACACAGACTCGTGTCTAGTTGAATGGTTGTGAGGTCTGGAGAAGTCTGTTAAGAAGCAGCAGCTGAAATAATTTTGTAAGTCTTCACCAGTTTACTAGATAAGCACTTAATACTGCTTGCAGACAGAGACTATTCGATGACTTCTTATGGGGAATTTATTTTTTTTTCCTCCTGGTGCAAATTAAGGAAATGTTACCCTTGGGCTCCAGTTAAGAGATTTTTTTTTTTTTTTTTTTTAGTCA
The DNA here is from genome assembly GCA_013396935.1 of Baryphthengus martii. Classification (NCBI taxonomy): domain Eukaryota; kingdom Metazoa; phylum Chordata; class Aves; order Coraciiformes; family Momotidae; genus Baryphthengus; species Baryphthengus martii. Next base: position 24,831 of record VWZK01015727.1, read on the forward strand.
CGTCAGCTGAAGAGAGAAACCAGTATCTGCCAGTATAAGTAACTGGCTTGCCTGGGCCATACAAAAGCAAATTCAGTTCATTCTTCAGAGATGCAAGTGCGTGCTTGGTTCTTGGGTCAAGAATGTTAACGCTGGTCTCTTCAGCAGCGTAGGAAATTCCCCACGGAGGGGATCCGTGGGTCACTGCAAACAGCTCAGGGAAATCTGCTAAGTGTATAGCTGGACTCAAGGTACAGAGGCATGTGGAATGGGAAGGGTAATAATTACCATAATTCAATCTGCTTTAAATCGTTGTAAGTCAGTCAGTAGTTTGCATCTGTCCAGAATATTGTCTGTGGTGCGTTTTTGCTGGTGTGAGACACAAACGACTTGTTATTCTCCCTTCCTTCCCCAGCACGTGGAATCATGACAATACTGTTGTTTTTTAAAACGCTGGTATAAAAAGGAATAAATAATGCAGTTTAAGATGTTCCCTGTATCTTTCTAATAAATGAAAAAAATAATTGTGACTTGCTCTGAAAGCAGTGTGAAATTTTGATAGCACCATATATAAAAGAGAGAAAATTTCCAGAGTTGCAGTGTTTTTCCTCTAAGAACAACTTTCATGGAAGTTTATCAAAGATCTATCAAAGAGGCTGTGAAATTTCTTGCTGTTCCTTTCAGAAATCCAAATTTTGCCTTACTTGTTTTTGGTCTGGGCTGATTTAATCGGTTTTGTGCTGCAGGACTTGGTTAGGACTTCCGTTAAAAGAATCTGTGGAATTGCTGTGAGGTGTGGTAACGAGTATTTTGTGTCTGTGCTACTGAGAGGATCTAGCAGACAGTTTGACCACTGCTCCATATGAGGTATAAGTCAAGATATTTTAGGTTATCAGTGATGGCAAACATTGGTGGCCTTCTATAGACCGGTGCAGAGTTATGGGTTTAAAATTACTGTTTTTTTCTGAAGTAGTAGTATTTTAAAATATAGTACTGTTTTCCAAAAAAGACGGCACACTTTTTCTGTGCCTTTGTGTGGATCTTGTCCACATTTCTCTGAAATAGTCTTGTGTCATCTTATGTCATGGAGATACATTGTTCTGGTCATCTGTTGCTTGAGTTTCCCAGAAGGAAACTCTTAACGTTCATAAAGCTGCTGATAATTACAGGAGCATTTAAAAGAAGTTCTCAGTAAATTTCTCCCACTTATAATTTACAACAATCACATGGACGTTGCCACTTTAAACACAAAAAAAGTCTCTTATGTGGATCTTGAAGTGAATCAACCAGCATCACCAATCCTTGTGAAAAGTTGATAGGTGATGCAAAAGCTGCCTTTTTAAATCATTCCTTTCTTTTAAATCACACTTCCTTTTGAAGCCAGACACCAGTGCTGAGCGTTCAGCTTGCACTGGCAACCCTCCCACATGGTCCGTGGATGTTCCATGTCCACTCAAGATTTGTTTAACCTTTAGTTTGGAAGGGAAGGTGACCACTTCAGTACGACAAATTCATCTTTTTTCTGTGCAGGGTGACTCTTTCTTAGCACCAACAGTTTCGCACGCCGTTCAGGTTTGATATGATCGACATGATCGCTCCTCTGGGCAATCACGGTGCTCACCAGTTGGCCAAGCTTCCTTGGGCTTGCCAGGCAGTCTGATAAAACAATTCTTCCAGTTGTGGCAACAAATTGCAGGCTTTGCCTAGCTATTGCAGCATAAGCCTTTGGCCACGCTGGGTGGTGTTTGGCAGCTGTCACCTGTAACATACTCTCCCTGTAGGCAGAGTCAAGCGGGTGCTCATCGGTCTAGTTTTGGAGTAGGTGGGGACTCAGAATCATGTCACACATTTCTGAGGGTCAGTGCTGTCAGACCCAGAGTCACAAATTTTAAATTAGCAGTGCAGCCAAAAAAAACAAAGACAAAAAGAGTAAAATTCACTGTTTGTGTGGTTTGAAGTTGCAGGTTTGAGTAGTTGCCCTTTGAACTGGATATATTTCTGTGGAATATTTGACTTTCTTGAGTATTATTTTCCCAACAGAAAATCATCCTGTCAGAATTCTTTCACCTTACCTTGATATGAATTATTGATATGGAATGATAAACTTGCTGCTTATAATGTGCTGTGAAATTTCAGTCTTATTTTTGTAAGCTGTCGAGCCACTTGTGCTTCAATTCCAAAGTGTTTGTCTTTGAGAGAATTGAGGTTTCAATTTGTTGAAGCAATTCAGAAACTTAATTTTTCTGTACTGTATAAATTCTGAAGTGATGTTTCTGAACTCGGAGGAAATGCAAAAATTGAGAAGAGGGATTTACAAAAATATTATATTGATGTTTCAACTTTAATGTGCTTGAACTTCATGTTGTTATTGAACTCTTTGATATCCCAGAAGTAAATTAATGTTGTTTTTTCTCTTGAAATAATTATTTGCTGCTACTTAATTTAAGCCAGTGTGTTTTCATGTTCCCTCCATGGCCAAACATCAGTCATACAATTTAAATAATGACACCAGGCATTAAAGACGCATGTTTTTAAAAGGGAATATTGTGAAGGATCCAAACAGAAAGGGCAGGGCCTTCTCACTGTTTAATTTTGTCATGTATATATAATGGAAACACTATTGAAATGTGTGATTAAAGTGAGACAAAGAATATTTGGCAATTGCTCAAAAAAAAAAAATAATCACTTTTTTAGTTCTACTTGTTCATCATCTTTTACTTAATCTGAAAACTTTTTTCTTTTTCATTACAGATAAATCAGACCGTTTACATTGCACAGAAATGGAGGTAAGAGAAATATTTTGTGTTCTCTGCTAATGCTGGTTTAGCTCAGCTCTTTTTCATTAATTTACAGTGTAAATGTGGTGCATTTATAGTGTGGAGTTGTACTGTGAAAAGTGGATCATACAACTTTCATTAACAGCTGCATAAATGTGTCTTACTGTGGGATATTTAATCTTAAATTCAGAAATAGGGGAGAGAAAGGCCATGTGGTTTTCCAAAAGCAAGGTCAGAAGAGATATGTTATGCAGCCAGGGTAGTCTCGTTTGACATGAATTTCTTGAAAAGATGTATTTTTAGCAGAATATTTCATCTTAGATAATTTCTGTTGGATAAATTCTCTTGTTATAGTTACTTTAGAAAGGGCTAGTAGGTCGTGGAATAAATACTTAGTGTTTCTGGAAGGGTTTGGTGATTTTTGACAACCCAAGAATTTGACTGGAAGCGGAGAAGACAGGTGATCTCAGGGTTGTTTGTCCATTTAAAGAGATCCTGATTTTAGACATCTTTAATAGTTCCTTAAATTAACTTTTTGGCCATATTTTGGGGCCCAGGAACTGCTGTTGAATGTCTTGCTGGGCTGTAGCAACGTAAACACAAATCTGGTTAAATCTGCTTGATTTCTCTCTTGACCATTAGTTGACTCCGTGTCTTTGGTACTAAGGACTGGCATAAGAATCTTCCAACTATCATTTTGTTGGATTTGTAGATTTAATCCGAGACTTAAAGGAAGACTAAGTCGAGCGTCTTATTGAGCAAGACATGGACTTCTAATTTTTATTATCATACAGAGTAAATAGTACAGTCTACTCCTTAAATAAACTTTTCCAGCAATAAATACAATTTCTGTGGCCTTTACAGGGCGGGCTTTTCTCACTGCTTTTGAACTTTCTTTGAAATGTAAAACTGAGGTTTTTTTTTACTTCAGTTGCTCCATCAGTACCTCAGGCTGAGCCCGGAGCCGGGGCAAGTGCACGCATCTTAATTGACGGGTTGTCTGTTTTCTCATCAATAATATATATGAAGGTGACAAACTTACTGAAGGGTTTATGCAAAGATAAATGGTGCATGGAAATGGCTGGTTTAAAGACAAAATGAAAGGTTAGCTACTTCAACTACAAATGGTAAAATGCTACGGCCGTCCAGATTTTTGTAACTATTAATAGAAGTAAAAAAAACAAATTCCCTTTCTGCAGGACACAGTGTAAGGAGTAATTCCTAATTGATGCAAGTCCAGGAAGTAGAAGTAGGCCCATTTTGTTTCTTCGTGTGGTTCAGTTTAAGCAAATACCTCCTGATTTTGTTTCAGCATTTGTAAGATCTCAGTTCCTAAATCTGATACCTTATTTACGAATGATAATCTAGTGTGTCATGTGCTTTGCATAGTAAATATTGTTTACAATTTTGCTTTGCGTTTTTTAATGGAAGATAATGAAAGGCCCTGACGCTAAAAATACAGACAATAATAAACCCCTGTTAAAATATTTTTAACAAAATACTTGAATTTGGGAAAGTAGAAGTGCTTTTGTTTCAAATGAAGATGTCTAATGAGAGGCAGCTGGATACGGTACACTTCATCTTCCATGGAAAATTAGTTTTTTGGTTTTGATATTTTTAAAAATATTTTTTAGTTGATAGCTGGAGAGAAAAACAGATTAGAATTTCCCATGAGACCGAGGCTTCATTTGAAATTGTCTGTAATAAGCAGCACTCACTGTGACCATTAACACACTGCCTCTTCTGTTCATCTTTGTCATTTTGAAGGAGGCTGTGAAGGAGTCAGTGGCTTTTTCCTCCTCCAAAATTCCTTTGGGGCTGCTGCAGCTTTAGGCTTGGAGTTGATGATGTTTGTGTTTTTCAGCACTAGGCATTCAGCAGAGACAGCCCACCTCGCTTTTTAGATGCTCGTGCGAACGAGCGTGGCCTGATTGAATGTATTTGGATATGTGGGAAATGTCTTAAAACCCTACCTGCTAACAGTCTTACCATTTTTGCACAACCTGTAAACTACCCTGAGTTGGTCCATCATTTATTTCAAACTGGCAATGTGAGTCAAGCTCGGAGCCCAGGGGCCGTGGCCGTAATGGGAAGATGGGAGTAAGGGATAAGGTGACCTTATTTAATTTACATCTGCCTGTGCCTCTGCTCCGTACATAACGACGGCGCTCCTCGGTCGTCTCAACCGAGATGGCGAACATTATATAAAATATGCCAACCTCATTGGTAAATATTTAGTACTCATATAGAAAGTATTCTGTGAATGTGAGTGATTCATATGTAGGAGGGTTTAATTGCCGTGTGTTTGAAAAGACCCACCTAGCCGAGCCCAGGCCCGGTGCCTCTGATTAATGTAGTTAACCTGCTCGTATGAAGATAGATGCAACCTCTCACGTTTGTGTCCCAGTCTGAAAGGAATTTAAATACCCTGTCCCGAAGAACGGTGAATAAATTGTTTGACACCATCCAGTTCGTGTCAAATCACAAAAGGACTCGGTGGTGGAAATGTTTTAGGGAGACTTTTTGTGCGCTCTGTGTGCAAATTCTATTTGTGAGCTATCAGTTATACGTATCTCTAATTATTAACATTGAGTGAAGATTATAGTACTTGTCTACAGAGCTAAAATTGCTGGGTTTTTACCTTCTCCTTGGGAACTTGAAATATTGACTGTATTTCAGATAATAATTTAGGGAAATGGATGGTTTGTAAGGATACTGTGTCTGCTTTGGTACAAATAAGAATATACTTCTTAGTTCATAGCAAACAATATTTTGCAATGGCATGTTTGGTTTTTTGCATTTGTTTGATGAAAACAAAATCAAGCAGCTCTCTTAACGCTGATGAAAATGAGAGCATGTATTTAATAGCCCAGAATGTTAGGATTTCAAAAGAATTTTGCATTTAATTTTGCATTAAAAATAGTGCCACACCTACATTAAAGTGTGTTACCCGCTCACAATTCAAGTGTTGTAAAATGGGTGTATTTAGCATATACTAAGATTAATTTTTTTATCCCTTTTGAGTGTAAAGAAAAGCAACGTTCTGCTGGAGGGTAATTGCTGCAGCAAACAGTCCTTGTCGTGCACAGTAATAATCACTTTGTTCTGTTTCCTGAGCATTAACCTTACCATGACAAGGGAGAAAAAATGTCACTGCATGGAGGATAAGCAACAGTGTTTTTGGGAATCATTTCTCTTAGTAAAATATGAGTGAGTGTGACTTCCATCAAAAGGAAAAATACAATTCTGTGTGAATGCTTGGTTACGAATCTGGTAATTCTCTGAAAGCTTTTGATTCCTTGTGCCGTTAAGAGAAGAATTAACAGGAACTCAGGATTGCCTTCTAGAAATCCAAGTAGAATCACCCATCTTTTCTTATGAGCATGATATGCTTGAGCATTATGTGCCAGTTCTGATGAGTGAAGGGCTCATCCCTCACTGATGGAATTACTTCTCAGAAGCTGCACGGCCAGCCTTGGAGGAACCTGTTGTTTTAGATACCTGAAAGCCCATGATGCTTGTTCATTGATGTGGTGGTTCTGTGGCAGTCAGTCTGACCTCCTGATGTTCCAGAATTACTTCAGTCATGAAGAAACAGCTTAACAGTGGCTTGATTAAGTAGTAAGCACACCGAAAAGCAAAATTGAAGTTTAGATCTTTTGTGGTTTGTGATGAGCTGCTTTTCTTCAAGAGCTTTGTTATTCATCATTTGTATAAGCATTTACAGCACATCTTGGAGGAAAATGCATTTCTGTTGTTTACTTGCTGTACTCTTGGCACATTGCCCTTCTCATTCAGCAGTTTCATTAGGAATACACAGTGAATATCGGGCAGGAGAGCTGATAATGTATTTGACTAAGCTGATTTAGTGATAGTCAAATCCTACCATCTGTCCGGAGTCTCCAAGAGAATTCAACTGCTCCTTGTAAAGGTTTTGGCGTTTTGGAGTGTAGTATGATGTGCCTCTAATAATCTACACACCCTAAAGTCAGACAGGATTTATAATGAAATCTTCATTCTGGTGATGCCACTGGGAAACCTTTCAATCAGCTGGGGAAGAGTCCAGAGGCAGACTTCAGCCTTGGCCTTCTGACCATTTCAGATAATGGCTGGTGGAAAACTCGGTCTTGCAGGAACTTTGATCCCTCCAGGGAATGTTTTGCCTGTGGAGAGCACAAACAGCAGACCATGGAGCATTAAGTTAGGTGGTGGTGTTTGTTTTGTTTTCTTTTAAATCTCAACGCACAAAAATGTTCCCTACATAGTCACCCTGCGATAACTACAGAATTTTGCGGTATTTTTGTGAGATTAAATGTGAACGTTTGCAAATATATTGTATATGACTCTGAAAGGGATATCAGATCATTAAGAGAAGAAGATCATTTGTACAGGTTGTTTTTGCCAAGCCTTTTTCTACATAATTTCTGTTGTATTGTGCTTGAGATGATACCTGTGGTGTCAGTGGCATCCTGTCCTATCTATGGTAGCTGTGATAGGTACTGATTGATTTGATAGCTATCTTATTGATTAGCTTTAAGATGCTGTTTTTTTCAGTAGATTAGTGCCAGTGGAGATGTTTCCCTGTCCAGAGAAGAGGGTAATCAGATTGCACATTCAAACTGCTGGGAAAAATTAAGCTTTAGATGTTTGCACGCCCACAGTTTGTATTCTCCCTCCTTGTCGTTGTATATAATAAAATACAAGTTTAGTGTATCACTATGAAGTGAGAATGCTATGTTTCATCCTTTTTTTTGTTTCTCTTGTTAGAGCAAATTGTTAAGCTACAGAAGTTCTAACTTCATTTCTGGTCTGCTAGATGCCTCAAAGACTTCTGAGATCATATGACACACAAAAATTCTATGAAGTCTGCTAGTTAGGAGTTTTCTGAGAGAGATGTTGTGTTTTCCTGCCTCTTTAGAATAGAATCATAGAATTGTCTGGGTTGGAAGGGACCTTCAGAGGTCATCTAGTCCAACCCCCCTGCTGAGAGCAGGGACATCTTCTACTAGAGCAGGTTACCCAGAGCCATGTCAGGCCCCACCTTGAATGTCTCCAGGGATGGGGCCCCAACCACCTCCTTGGGCGGTTGCCCAAGTTCCAGTGTTCTATCACCCTCATGGTAAAGAAATTCTTCCTTATGTCTTTCCTAAGTACCAAATAGTCAATAGTAAAAAACATAATCCAAACAAGGGGAATGCTTTCTGAGGATGCATAGAAACCAGGTAATAATTCTTAAGAGGGGTTGCGTAGAGGGAGCTCTTTGTTATTTCGGTGGATTCTGAAACTGAGGTAAAATACACCCTCAGAGTGCAGTAAATTCAACTTTAGTGCTAAGTTTGACCTGATAGTGTGGGCTTTTTGATCTACAGGGGACAAAAACCATCCCAAACTTTCCATTCTCAAATACCTTTATTCACTCAGAAGTCCAACCTCTGCAAAGTATGCACAAAATTTACAAGTGATGAGAATCAGGTACCTAAAACGTAGATTACATGACAGATGAAAAGCACTCAAAGAAGCTGGATCTCAGGTGGTTTCCCGTTGTTTACAACCATTCTTTCCCTCCACCACTTCAATCCTCATATAGCCCTTAGACCTGCAGTGCTGAAGGTGGGAGTACTCTATAGGTTCAGTGGGTGGTTTGACTTTTGGAAAACCAAGAGAAATCAGACTTTTTTAGGAGAGCAAGGAGCACTCTGGATGTCTGGTTAAGTACCTGAAAATAATACTGCATTTATTTTGCACTGCTTTTTTCCTTCCAGGTGGTCTACTTTTGATACTGTAGTTATCTCACTGCGGCACATGAGTGACTTCCTCTGACTGAAATGGGTTTTAATGGTGAACAAACATAGATTTTATTTTTTTTTAGGGGGTAAAATGTTATGGTTTTACTAGATTATTAAGTCACCTTCAGAGAGAAAACTGCTGAACTAACTTGTGTGTGTGTGTTCCTAATTGATTTACAATTTTAGTTATTTCTGGGCAGCTGAGTTTAGCATCTCTCTGACTTTAAAGGCCCTTGAATATCTAAGCAGCATTATTTCAACTATAACGTGTTACTGGATTAGGATAATTTTAACATAGCTAAAATAACCTCATTGCTCATTTATCGGTTTTAAATTTGATCAGTGGGCAAAGAAAACAGGAACTCAAGGGAGCTAAATACATAATTTCACTCCAGCAGTTACTGGGTACTAGTTTCCAAACTTAGCTTTTAAAAACAAACGTTGTTTTAAGTTTAACCATTAAGAAAACAAGGCAAGGACTTTAAGATGAGACTAATAATACCAGTGTTTATTTTGAAAATGTGAAGAGATTTACAGTGAGAGGAATAGTTATTTATGAACGAGGAGAATCCCGTGTGCTCCCACCTACTGTGTTTAATGAAACCTGTCCTTTTCAGTGATAACTTATATTGACTCATTCTGATATTCTTGTGTAGAATGTGCTTAGAAATACTGATCTGGCTCCTCTAAACCATTTTTGTATGTAGTAGATCACTTGTAGACATACCAATTCTTGTTAGCCACTTTAGACTTTACATGTGTAGAACCCCCAGTGATTTACGCTTGGGAAAATAACATCATGAAAAGTTTGTGGTTGTTTTTTATTTTAAATGCACTTTTACCTGACTCAATGCAGTTAAATGTGGAATTTTTATGAGCAAGTAGACAGTGTGGTTAATCCTTGTTTAGCCTTTAATGTCTCTTGCTGCCTTTTGCTATCTTATCTCTCTGCTAGGAGCAACAAGAGCTGCTGTGAACATGCAGAAGCTTCAGTTCTGGCCAGAGAAGGGAGGAGAAATGTGGTGTCCGCTCAGAGGATTTTCAGAAGTTACTTGGGGAAAATACAAAGAGTAAAGCTTAATTGGAATTTTAGTCAAATACTCATTTTCAGTAGGTTGCTAACAGGGCAGGCCATGGTGGCCAGTTCAGAAATTCCCATTAACACTGTCTTTGAGCATTCCCAAATCATAAGGCTTATTGTAGCATACAGGGAGATCAGTGGAAAACAAACTGCTGAAAAAAACTATGGTTTCCTAGGTTAGTTTCCAGGTTTTGGTTCATACGTACTCAAACACTTTTTTTTCTTTGCAGTTCTTATGTGAAGAAAAACATTTAATCATGAACTTAACATGTAGCTTTTTATTTAAGTCGCTTGACCTGAGTTGTTGAGATGTTAAACAAAGCAAGACTTGCAGTCAAGTGGTGAGAGCGTGCAGCACGGCGCGGCTTTCCTTGGCAGAGAGGGTACGGGATCGGTCTTGGGGCTCGCTGAGGCTAAAAGGAGTTCTTGTTAGTTTTGTACTTTTCTTGTGTTTGACTTGACAGAGTGCAGCTCATTCGAGCTTTTGTTCCAAAGTGAACTTTTTAGCAACTGTTAAGTTTTTGTGCTCCCCTGACCTACCAGTGTGAACATTTCCCTCTTAAACTCTTTAATTTTGTCTGCCACTTATATGTTTGCCATGTCAGTCATGGGAAAACAAAGCAAGCTCCAAGATCTCTCCATAGTTGCATGAAGGAAAGACTCTAAAAGATGTTCAGTGCTCAGCTCTCCCATTATTGTTTAGTGTTGCTGTGTGCACATGAACTAAAATACTTTTATTTACCAAAAGGCAGTACAGAGGGGATAGTAAACGTACAGATAAAACAAAGGGCTGACTGAATTCTGACTGTATTTCATCATGTCTCTTTCTTCTATTAACCAGTAGTAATTAGGAAGCTCCTATAAAGCTTTGAGTACTTCACCCTCAGCAAGAAGTGAAGGTTAAATAATTAACTAGGACATGGCAAGCTGTTCACACTTAGTAGATTAACTCCTGCGTCCTCTAAGAAGGTTGGGGTATGCTCTTAAACTGACACTTTTTCTCTTCCATGTATTCATCCCTAAGCCTGAAACCCCTTGCCCAAGGCTCCTGTCACCATTTCTCATCTGTATTGTGGCTTTACTTCCAAGCCTCCCTCCTGTTTTCTTTCAGAATCCTTTATAGTTCATTCATTACCTTTCTTTATTTCTGTTTCTCCCTAACCAAAAACTTAATCATCCGCTTTTATGGGAGTGTGTTACTGCTCTGCCCGGTATTTGATGACTCTCAACGTTGCAGAGATGACTCTGCTCCAAATCTCTTCTTCCACAGCTCCCTGCACTTCTCTGCTTGTTTCTTCTGTTGGTCCTAGTGGATGTTGTACTGATACCTCAAATCATTATTTCTCTGCAATGTATTTCTCATTGTGTCTTTATCTTTCTCTGTTATCTGGACTTGTGATATGAGTGTTATCTCTGACTCACACTCTTTCCTTTCCTCCAGCTGCTTGCCAAATCCTTAATTGCCGTCTGCTAAAAGTACCCCTCTCTCCTCTGTTGCCGAGATGATAAGTCAGGCTTCGTGGGTTGTTTTGGTTTTTTGGTTTTTGGTTGTTTTTTTGTTGTTGTTGTTGGCTTGGCTTGGCTAATGCAAGCTGCCTGCCACCTACTCCTTTTTTGGCACTGATGTAAAATATTTCTTCAGAGTTCTTTGAAAGGCTCTTCTCTGGCTGCACCATGGTTTTGGGTTTGCTCTATGTTGCTTTTCACCTCTGGCCTGCACATTCAGACTGTCTTCTTCCTCCTGCTACAGGTTTGGAGCAGACACTGATTGCAAAGTAAACAAGTCTCTCCATCTGGTCTGTTTGTTTAGGAAGATCTGCCTTGCCTTGTGCTGTGCATTCTGTTTGCTCTGGAGCAAAGCTCTTGGAAATGCTTCAGAGAACATGTGTGAGAGAAATGTGCGTGTATTCTTCTAAACTATGTATTTCTAACTCCTTCACCATTTGGTGGTTGAGAATCAATCAGTACTCTCCTTCAAATCTGCTTTGTAGCTTTTCTGATTACTTTTGCTTTTCTGAGCTTCTTGCTTGTGCTTGAATATCTGGGTGTTTCACTTCTAGACTCAGAGTGAAAGCTCCATGCAATTCCTAGGGCTTCCACAAATGCTTCATTCAGTTGGGCAAGGAGAAAATAAATACAGTTGAAACTGCACGAAAACAATGAAGTAATTGTGGTCTCTGGTCCTTGGCCACCTCTTTGCCTTGTAATTTGCCAAAGGGCTGCTCTTACTCTTTGTTGTTTGCTGTAGGAGTTTGCTTTAAACCTACAAGTAGTAAGGCAGGCAGCAAATGACACTTTTCCCTTTTTATTGTTTTTTGTTGTTGTTTTTTTTTTCTATCTGCACACCAAGAGAAATAATGTTCTTGATGAATTTGGATGGCCAAGTTGTGTTCATAACATATCCAGCATTACTTTTTCATAATGCTTTTAGCTTTCATTATCCAACTTAATGTACTCGAGGACTTCTATGATTTCATTTCATACAGAATCTTCTTATATCAAGACATTTTCCTTCAGATTTTGCCAGCTCTTAATTAGTTTGTTGGGTTTTTTTTTCCGATCTGATAGACAGAGCTAGTGCTGAGCTTGGCTTTCTTTAGGCAGAGCCTCTGATGCTTTTATTGCCCAGTCTAAAGGACATCTGAACAGCAACGCTGCATCCTCGTGGAGAGTCAGCTGCGTGTTTATGCCTGTAACGGTTAAAGCATTGGCACTAGGAAAATGTGTTGGCATGCACTTTGTTTTTCCTGTTTCAGGCTCATTACTGGATGTTAAATAAAAGTTAATCTGAAAAAGTCAGGTAAGAAGAATTAAACGGGAGAAAAACATGCCGTTGTGAGGGAGAGAGTTTTACCACCTACAGGGTTTATAGCAAAATTAATTTTTAATGTAGAATACTTCATTCTGTTACACAAGGGAAACACTTGTTTAAAGGTTGCAGTGCTTTTAATCTCTGGACTCCTATCTTTCTGGAGTGTTGTCTGCTTGCAAGTCTCAGATCCTCCAGTTGATTTCTGAGTCTTGTTATGCTGGTTATATATGGAAATACAGTAGCAGACTTTACAGCTGAAAACCTGGACCAGCAGTAAATGAGGTATGTGAGGAACTTGAGGTTCTACGAGTTGCCTCAGTGACTTTAATTACGTGGACACTCAAGTAGGCAAAATTAATGTCTAGTGGGAGAAAATAAATGCTCTTCTCATTTTAGAGAAAGGAAAATTACGTTTGAAGACATCAGGCAAATTGCCCAGTGTGACGTTTGGTCTATATGGTGGAGCCACCATAAAATCTAGATTATTCAAGCCTTAATCACAAACCCCAAAATCTTTCTTTGGATTTTGAATACTTCCCGTAATAACAAACATTCTGCCAAGAAAATACTAATTTCCCTAGAAACATTTCATCAAGATACTAGGAATATACTCTGAGGCTGGACTATCTTTATTTTTTTTTTTTTCTGTGTAGGTTACTTAATTACTTCAAAATTCTGTAGCAGTAGTGACCTATTCTCTTTCAAAATAAATCTCTTATCTTTCAGGGTTATACATGTCGATGTTGCCATGCTAGTACAAAAGCAGGCTTTGCTTTCTATTGTTGGCTTACTGGCAGTAGATAGACTGAGCTTTGTTCCTACACAGAAGACAACCTTACCCCTAAATTTCCTGTGTATATTTCAGACAGAGAAAGCATTTCAAAACCCATGTAGAATGTTTGGGAAAAAATCAAAGTGCATTGTTTCGTAGAAGAAAAAAGCAAACTTATGGGGAGGATTTGAAGTAGGAGTCATATTTAAGTATGAGAAAAGGGAAACTATTCCAGTAGTAAGGGAAGGAAGCATCAAAAACTAGCACAGAACAAGGAATCCATTCTTTACTGCAGTGTTTGGAAAGGCAGTGAAACAAGTGAGGTGTATTGTCATTAAAATGGGGATGAAATAATGTTTAGCTTCACAGTGTGGTAATAATCTAGTAATAAGTTGTAGGACAGAGAACTTGAATTAAAAATAAATGTGTTAGAAGTGAGCAAGCTAGCGGTCCTAAAAATATAATTTAATTTCACAAGCTCTGCTTCCGAGGTATCATTTGGTATCATTTTTCAGCAGATGCTTCGTGGACAAAGATAAAGGGGTTAAAACCAGCCTGAACTTCGCTGTGTATTTCCAGAGCAACGCGGCGTTTCAGTGTTCTAGTGCTTCAAATGGCATGTTGAAACACAAAGTGTCAAACTAATGAGATTCCAACCGCTTTCCTGTCAGTGACTCATCCTTTTGTTTTTGAAAAAGATGGCTCGTAGAGGGATGAAGATCTTGGTTCTTCAGTCTTACGCCGGTGTGGATATCTAGACAGATGGATTTTCCCAGGCCACAGGCACTGCGGCACATACTTGCTTGTCTTGCATTTCGTAGCTTGACACAGAAACATGAATATTGTATTTGTGTTTTTGTTGTGTATAACTAAAAGGTAGGTTCGCCAAACGTAGCTGAATTTCTGTGACACTGATGTTTTTGTTTGACGTGGCCTACTGCAGATTTTATAAAGTGAGTGTGAAGGCAAGTTTTCAGAAAGCTTTGTAGATTGCTGTGCTTTTTCCCAGTTTAATGGCTACAGGAACAAAGCACATCAGCTGCTTCAGGCTTTATGAGAGTTACAACCTCTGTGGCTTTCAGGCAGTGAAACTGAGAATTGCTAGTCTTCGAAATAAGAAGCCCTTCTAACAGCGGTTGTACAGAAGTGACAAACCAGAGTATTGTTTTGCTCCAAAATTATTTTTTATAGTCCCAATCCCATATCCATATTACATATGTAATTCTGTTTACACTGATATGTACATTTGAATGAGCCACGATACTTTTCTCTCAGTGATGGTTCCCGTGTTCATTCAGGATGTGGATTAATGTGCTTCATGAACACGCACGACCAGAGATGCTCACAGGACTTGTTCAAACTGCTCTGCTGCGGCTCCCTGTGACGTGTGGATGATCTGGTTAAGAGTGTGTCCATCCCTCTGAATCACCCAGCACAGCAGGAGCTGTGTGTTATGAATGTGTTCTTTTCTGAATTTACTTTTTTATGATTCAGTCTCTTGGAATGATCCTGACTCACTTCTACTGCTCTTTTACATCTCTTTCTCCCTTAAAATTATTACTTGCTAATCATTTTGCCTATCCCTTCTTAGTGGCAGACCTTTTTAGCTCCTCAGTGAATGAGGATCTGCCTTTTTTTTCTGCATACCTTTAAATTGCTAATAGACAGGAATGTACCTCCTCAGAACAGCCCCCTCGAAGCGTTCTTCCTGTCATCCACCCACACTCTGAGTATCTCCACTGCTCTGGAGAGATCCAGGACCTAAGCACAGAGTTGTCAGTGGTTTCAAGTCCCACAAACAGAGGGAGCAAAGCCCATATCTGCAGAATTCTCCTTGTAAAGGTGACAGGTGACTTTTTAGACCTCCTATTGGCCTTCCATGCTCATTCCGCTGTAGTGGCCCCAGAGGCTTCAAATTGCAGGGTTCCTCAGCATCCTGGGGCAGGGTTTTGCCCGCAGATCTCAGGAGGGTATCCTGAGCGAAAAAAATTTGAGCAAAAGAAACAGATCTGAATGAGTAGACCAAATGGTTGTCTTCAGCCACGAATTCTACTACATTCTGACTGCCCGAAGCCTTGCAGCTGCTGCCATTGCACCCCCTGATAACGCCTACGGTGAGTTGAGATCCTAAATGTATGGTTGTCCTTTTCCAGCCTGCAGAGAACACTGCTGGGTCATAAGATACTAAACAACCTGATTGCTTGAGGTAGTGAGACACTGGAGCAGGTTGCCCAGGGCAGCTGTGGATGCTCCACCACTGGATGTGTTCAAGACCAGGTTGGATTGGGCTTTGAGTAACCTGGTCTAGTGGGAGGTGTCCCTGCTCGCGGCAGGATTGTTGAAACTAGATGATCTTTAAGGTCCCTTCCAACCCAAACCATTCTATGATTCTGTGATTCCTGTTAACCACAGTGTTATTTATGAGGAAAGCATTGGAGATCCTACGGCATCTGTTCCTATACAGACAATTTACTTGTGTTTTCCTTCTGGATGCATAAAGTTTATGAGCTTTATTACTTGCTCTGAATGTGAAAAAAAATTGCCTTTTAACATTCACAGGTCTGAGCTCATCATATTATCTCTCAGATTTTTATCTCCACTGTGGAGTAACTGGGGGGGTTTGCCATCCCTGCTCAAATCCTTTTAACGTGGCTAATGTTTTGTGCCAAGACTGATTTATGTTAGCTGTGGTCATGCTGATTTTGTTGACTTCCATTTGTTTCATCAGAGCCTTAGCTACATTAGACTTGATGTTGGGAAGGTTTCCAGCACTGACTTGTTGGGCATGGCCACCAGGAGCTCTGTGACTTCATTAAGCTGTGTGGCGTTGCTGACAACTGGCCACAGGGCTGTTTGCTAAGGACCGTGCTGGACTCAGGATCCTTTGTGATCTGCTTTGTAATGACTGTAAATTTGTAAGACAGGGTTTGAAATTGGCCGGTGTTACAATGTTATTGAATCATAGAATTATATAGATAGAAGGGATCTTTGAAGGGACTCCTGGTCATCTAGGGTGGAAAAGTGTGCTAAAGCCAATCCTAACTTCAAGTTAAATGACCTTGGTAAGTGCTGGAGAATGGCTTGAAGGCAAGGGTCATGTACCTTTAAGAGAAATGCTTTCTGATCCAAAATATTAAACTCAGCAGCAATCCTTGCAAAACAGGTGCAAGGACAACATGCCCTTGAGCTGATAAGTTGTACATCAACAGGGTGTTGTGGTTAAAGGAATGAGCATGGGAAAGAAGTTGGTGATCACAAGAGGGGTTGGATTATGCTAAGGGACCTTGTGAAATGAGCCAATAAAGGATTGACAGGTGTGAATACTAATGAGGTGACTGTATAAAAGTACTGCACTGATAGTTAATAAACGGAGTTTGCTTATCAATCATATTGATTGGCCGCGTCTTCCCTCGTCGCTCCGCAGGTAAGGACCTCGTCCAAATTTTGATTGCATCCAAGGCCAGAGAGCCCACAACCTCTCCAGGAGATCTGCTTCTCTGTTCCACCACCCTCACTGTGAAGAACACATACACAAACAGCCACCCAAATGCAGAAAAAGAGATTCTTAGTAGTAGCTGAACATAATCCACAGGTGTGGGTACATTCTTTCTGTCGTGTCTTTAATCTACCAGCACTTGTTCTGAAATGCCGGTTGAGAAACGCCGAGGTTAGCGCTCGGGGCATTGATGTGGCAGCACAACGTGAAAGACAAAGTCACGAGCCTCTTTTCAGAGTACTGCTAAAGCCAGAAACAGACTTTGCAAACTCTTAAAGCCCTTCTCTACCGAAACTGGGGGTTACAGATTTGAGGAACTCGGATCGCTGGTAGTGTTTTCTGCACATACCCTTGTATTTGTACCCTTAGAAGATGGCTGACATGGCTTTCATTCCAGTGATTTCACATCAGTCTTCAATGAGTGATCTTATTTAAACTTTGAAAATCGTTATAAGGTTTTGCTGTGTTGGGGTTTTTTTTGTTGTTTGGTTTTTGTTTTTTTTTATACGAATCTCAAGTTTTATCCCTCATAGCAAAAACGCCTACATGTGCTTATATATATGTATTTATATTCTTTTTTGTCATGGTGAAATAGCAGACAAAGAGGAGGCAGAGTGGGTGTGTTGGTGTTTCTTGTTAGCAGCAGGATTGTGGTGTTTGGTTTGCACACATGGAAAAGAACAGCAGGAATTGGTGTGTGATGCACTAGGGAAAAATAAAGCGAGGCTTGGTAGCTTTTTGTTGAGCTGTGGTAAGTTGGCACGTGCTCATTCTGAATATGTAAATATCTGGGGGGAAAAACAGTTTCCCTTTAAGTGAAATGATGATCTCGAGAGTCACAGAGCCTTGTGACCGATCACAAGTCTTAGAAGAGACTTCGAATCACTGAACCTAATGTTACATAAAGTTTCTTGTTACTTAATGAATCTGATGTACTGTAATGTTTAAAACACCCCATGTGCATTACCGTAATGTAGCCATTTTCAAATTTAATCGGCAGCCATTGTCCTTAGGCAGTCGGTTTAGACTTGTGTCACTGATTCCTTGCAGGAAAGCTGCTGATGAAATGTTTTCCAGACATAGGAAACCAGACAGTTTCTAGATAAACTAAGAGCTCTTTGCCTATCCTAGATTTTTCTCACTTAGCTCTGTGCATCCTTTTTTTTTTTCTTTTTTTCCACATGGGTGTCTCAAATTTTGATACGAATTTGCCAGTTACTATTTGTATGGACTTTACACACCTGAGATTATTTTATATTTCTTATAGAAGGACAGCTGCTCAACAACAAGCAACATGTATTCATGTGTTCATATACATGCCTATATAGATAATTCAGTTTTAAAATGAGAAGACTTCAAGATAAGCAGAGATTTTTAGATATTTTCCCGATATTAGAAATGTTTTTTTAGCTGCTTATTTTGTTAAACCAGTCTAAGTGTATGCTGTTCAAAGCACTTCATTGGTTCATTTGTTTGTCTTGCTGTAATGAAATAATTTATCTAAAAAAGACCCAATCCTTGTGCGTAAATGAATCCTTTGTACTGCTCTTTGGATGCTCTGATTCAGGGTTATTTTAGCCGCGTGTTCATTTGTCCACGTTATCCTCCCCAAGTATCTGATGGAAAGAAAGTTTGGTTGTTTTCCAGGTCCGAGAGGAGAGAGAGAGTCTAACGCATGGGAGTCCTGAAATACATTAATAGCTTGGAACGCCCGCGCCGGCCTCGCGTACGGAGATGAGGTGTCGGAGACTGGGCCGGGAGGTTTCGGGGAGGAGGTGGAAGTGTTGTCCTGGCTGACTCACGGAGCGTCACTGGGAGCATGGGATGGTCAGATGGCAGAAGGAATGAGCCATGATGTTGGCCAAACCAATTAGGTTTCTTTACAGAGAGCCAGAGGCCCATAGGAAGGACCAAGTACCAAGGGGATGAGGATGCTGCTGCTGCTGCTCCAGAACCCACGTGTGTTCTGGGGAGGCTCGTGCTGCCCAAAATGAGTCTGCAGTGCAGGAGTCACAGCAAGGCGATACCCAAGACTGATTTGCGGACAGTTGTGGATGTGTTTGTTTCCAGTAATCCCTGCAGTAGTTGTTGGTATCCTTTATTTGAAAGGAAGGTCTTGTTTATGTTATACTGTTGATGGATCTGATTGGCATTAGTTTCCTAAACAAGATTGGCTTAAAAAGGCTGTTGTTCTCTAACACGAAACCATCCATGACTTCATTACAAGTTTTTTTTCCAGGAGATTCCCAAATATAATAGGCTGTATTTAATTAAAAAACGAACAACATGGGTTTGTAAGTAGATCTCATGATCAATTGTGAAACAAGTGTAGCAAGCAAATTGCCAAATCTTCTTCGTTCAGGAGAATGAAGTTTTTTCTCTTCCTGAAGAACATGACAATTGTCTCATGGGTCAGGAAAACTCAAAGTTCAGTGCAGCTCTCTCACAAGCTGGCTTTCAAAGCCTGTATGTGTTTCAGTATCTTACATTATTTCTGAACACCAGATTGTTCTTGATCTTGACTTCAGACAGCTGATTTTTCAGTAACACTATTTTCTGATAGCTGCTCCATACTATGTACATTCTGCTGTTCAACTTTTCCACCTAGTGTTTTGGTGCTTTGTGGCACTGAAGCCAAGTGCCTCGTGCCAGGGCCCTGCACAACTCCCCCACACACACCCCCCCGGCAGGGCTGGGCTGTCCGTGCCCCAAGACCAGCTCTGCTGCGGTGTGGCTGTCACCTTGAATGGAGGCAGCTGTGAAAACAGCCGTGCCAAAGCTATCAAGAGCCATGTAAGCCTCCCTGCAAGTGTTCCTCCTTTCTGAGGAGCAGCGTTTAAGCTGAGCCATTGCATTTTGTCTCTTGAGCTACACTGCAGCTCTTCTGTGCCCAGCCACATCCCTCGCTGGACCCGACCTGCTGCCCTGCCTTCCTGGCCAAGCCTCAGACCTGCCTTGTCATCATGAGACTTCTTTGGTGGTCACAGACTGTGGCTGACCCTGGTTTCTGTCACCACTCCTGCTCTTTTTTCCTATTTGGATGCCTGACTCTGCATCCCTGGTCAGTAAGGCCACTGCCCCTACCTCTGTTGTGGTCCTGACTCACCTTCCTCTGCGGAGGCAGCTGCCCTTGCTGCTTCCTCACGTGGTTTCCTTGCTCTTTCAGAAACAGGGAGGCATGTTTTCTTTCTCTGAACACAGCATAAAAAAAAACAGTGCAGAAAATACAGACCCAGATGGATGCTGAACCCTGTAGCTGGGGATACACACACTTCTTTTCTCTCCCAGCGGCAGTGGCAGCCCACACGTGCACGTGAGTACTGGCTTGCAGAACACGCAGGAATTTTAAGGTCAAGTTATGAATGATCTGTAAAAGTGGGAGCTTTAATGCCACATCCATCTTAAGGGTGTCATAGTGGGATATCAAAGTAAAGACCGAGGCGTTGTCCTGTGTTTGTCCCTGTGGGTTGCCTTGCCCTAACTACTGGCAGGAGTCAGCACGCCTCAGTGTTTGGGAAATTAATTCCAGGTTTGTCGCAGTATTTTACATCCACATCCTCTCCCCAACCAGTGGAGATGCCATGATGACAGAGGCAACATCCATAGAAGAGCCACCAACCAGCCAGTGAGGTGACTGTGGCCTGTCCATTTTCCTTCTTCCCACCCTTGATGTCTGTTTTATGTGGCCATTGTGAGTGAGTCACAATAGAATTTTAGATTATTACTGGGATCATTGTGCTTGTTCGCTTGAAGGTCAAGGACTTGTCTGTGATTGAGAGAAATCTGTATGTGGAAAAACAAACATCTCAACTGTTTCATAGCAAATTGTGTTTGGAAAGAGATGTTCTCACTGGGCTGCTGAGAAGAGAAATTATGATGTCTACTTTTTGAGTCAGAAAAGAGCAGGTGTAAACTCGCAGGCCAACAAAAAATAATGCAGTAAAGACTAAATCTCATCTAATGCTGTAAACACCCCCCAATTTCTTTCATTAGCAGTGTGAACATCAGCACACAGCATTGCAAAAACAGGTTTAAAACAGACTAATACATTTAGTGTGTCTTCTCTCTCTCTGAAGACAGGATAGTACATGGGGAGAGGGCACTTCGCTTGCTGTGAACACGATCAGTAAAAGCCCGTCCTTTTGGATATGTAACAAAGTCCTGTGTCCTTTCTCCTCTTGCAACATCTAAACTGGGAGGTGTTTTCAAGGAACATCAGTTTTGTAAGTTCCATCGTGTTCATGCGTCAGTCAAAACTAGCCCTGCCTTTGTACCGCAGTTGATTTTGGACTCTACAAAACACAGCAAGTTGTCCTTTGCCCATTTTCGTTGCTCTCCAAAGAGAAGTGATGACACCCTTCACATATCCGTGGAGCTCTTAATGTAGAAGTATTTATTAGATAGCTTTGCTTCTGCTGTTATTTCAAACTGGCAAAGGAACAGAAACCAAAACTTCAGAAATCTTCCTTTCCTAAATTACGAAGATCGTATTTCAGAAGAGCTCAGCAGAGATGAGAACAGTTGTTGTGTGAGCCATGTGGCCACTCTATGAATACAAGAATCACATGCTTTAAATGAAGAATCTGTTACTCAGTCAAGTGTCTGTAGCTAATGAATCCTACAAGGTGAGCATCCCATCATCCTCTGATGCCATGTTTTTCATATCTTTCTGCCATTCTGTCTCCTCTAATTAGGTGCTGCCATTTTACAAATATGGAAAGTTCTTTAAAAACAAGAACAGAAAATATCTATATATTACATACATTCGTAAAACAAAAATAAATACAGACTGACAGCACACTGACCAAGGACGGCGGTCGGAATTTGAATTGACGTACGGATATTTTTTCTGTAGCTGTGTTGCAAGAGGACCACTCTGTTCAGCATGACTGAGTCATTTCCTAGTAGCTGTGGAGTGGGCAGAAGTTCCCCAACCAACGAGTCGTAGTTGAGATTCTTCCGTTTTGAGCTGACTGATATATTTGGGCAGCCTTCGACACTTAATAGAGTAGAGATTGCAACCCTTTGAATGTCAGCGTGCAGTTTTCCTGGAAAGGAAATACTTAGATAAGTTTCAAATATATCTATTCTATTTTATTTTAAATGGCAATCTACTTATCGGTGATGTTGTCATCTGTATAGTATTATCTAATATAGAAGGACCACCTTGGCTGGGTAAACGCCTCTTCTCTCAACCAGAAATGTAACCAACTCTTGGCTCAGTGATTGCCTCGCAATCTAAGAGTTTCAGCATTTGTGCAGGAGTTTGGGCTCTGTGTCTGTCTTGCTGAAAGGTTACAACGACCACAGATTCCAAACAAAAAGTAGAAAATTCAGCACTAGTAACCACAGGGAATACCTGGCTCTTTGGTTCAGCCTGCCTAATTCTGAACACAGGTAGCCATGGCAGCGCGGCGTGACAGATAGTTCTCTGGTGTGACCTGTAGCTTGCTGGGAATTTTGGTGGTGTGCATGTTTGTATAGTCAAAGTCAACCTAGAATAGGTGCTCTGCTTGCTACTGGAAAGTGCTCTTTAGTAGAAAACTGGAGTAGAGTCCTACATACTACTCTGATACGGGGTATGATTGACGAGTCAAATTTATTATGGTTATAGGAGAGGATACTCAAGGTACTTGGGACTCAGGAGTATCAGGGAGGCAGGGAACAACCAATTTTTATTTTTCTAGTCAAAAGCTTTTCTTTTTTTTTCATCTCTTTTGATGACTTGCTGTGACTTTGCCTGTTGCAACAGCTCTTCATTATGAGCAAGAAAAAATGTGACGAGTTCGTTTGCAGTGTGATTATTAAATAGTGATACTTCACTGTTAACGCAGTGTTGGTGGGCTACCCTACGACCTTTAGTTGGGAAGCAATACTTTATACAAACTTTGTACAATCCCTAAGTGTATTTTCCAAAGGAAGATTAGACAGAAGTCGCTTCACAGTAGAAGTTCTTAAATCTACCAACCTAAATCACATGCCCGAAACTCATGTCAAATCTTAACGGTAAGTCAGAAATTGTCATACCGTGAATGGCTGGTTGAAGGTTCTGTTTCTTCCATTAGCAGCAGAATGTGAAATCTCACAAGACTGCGGGTCCTACGTGAAATTTGGCACTTTGAAGAGAACAATGCCATGCTCTAAATCCATCGAGTCTGCCTTTTAGGAAGAATGGTGGAAATATGTTTAAGGCTGTTGCCGTCTCATCAGAACAAGAGAAACATTCTGTTTCTTAGATCTCATGACATCTTGCAGACTCGGTGTGGGAGTCTTGGGTGATCGTAGCTGCCTGAAGCTGTATTAAGCACAGAATCGTAAACTTGTAGATAGAAGATTTTTAAAAGTCTCTTCTATAATTCTCCCTTCTACATGGAAGCAGAAAAAAACTTCCAGTTAGGCCATCACCTTTCACTCACTAGATGATTTCTTCTTAGAAAAGCAGTCGATCTGCTTGTTTATTCCTGTCAATTTGCTTATTTATTCCTGTGCTGCTCCTCTTTGTTCTTGCTCTGCCTACTGAGAAAGAATATTAATGCTCACAGTAAAAACAAAAAAAAAAAGCTATGAAGGCATGTGGATCCTTCTCTTTTGCTGTCTAGATGGTGCCTTTCATGCCTTTGGGTTAATGTGACACACTAGATCTCCCACTTGTGCTGTAAATATTCTATCCTCTTGATGATATTTTCTGATTCTTTAAATCCTTTGAATACGATAAAGGGCTGCCTGGTCTATGTCTGAGGAAATAACAGAGAGAAAAGCTAGCTAAGGTAAAGTTTAGGAGAGGTTAACTGTAAAAAAAAAACCCTTTTCTTGAATGTTTAATGATTTTTGAAGTATGATGCATTTATTTATTTTTTTCCCCTTCGTGTTCTGCTTTTATTTTGTATGTTGCTTTAAACAAATTGCTTGGAAGTCTGAATTTACAGCATGTGATTTATAGATTTATAGATGTGGTTTTTGTAAGGTGGTGTGTTTTGGCCTTGGTTAGATACTGGGAAAGCACTATAATGATAAATTGCTGATAATACTCCCCTTTCTGAGGAGGATTTGACTGGTGTTTAAAAATAACTTAGTGTTTGTAAGAGCAAGAACATTGATGGTGAGATAGCGTGAATTTGATTTTTTTTTTTAAGTTCTTTTTTCATTTTTCTCCCTAGCACTTAGAATATTGATATAAAATGTATGTAGAGCCTGTATATCCAAAGCATCCCTAGAAAATCTGCAGTGGTTAAAAAGGAGAAGTTATGTAATGATTATTACAGGAATGATAAAGCTGAAGTGAAGCAAAGCAGTAGCACAAAAAGCCAAGCCTTTGAAATTGGGTCAGGCTTTAGAAAACCCTCTTTTTCCTCAGATATTCATGAGTTTGAATTCTTTCATTTCCTTCTTAAAGCCTCAAGCCTTCTAGAATTCCTGGGGTTTGTTTTTTATTTTTTTTTTATTTACTTGAACTTTAAAGGGTAAAAACTCCCCAACTTGAAAATGAAGAAGCAAAAGTCCTTAAACTCTGTTGCACAACTCAGGATTTAGGACTGTAAGGACCAGGCTGAAGTGCACGAGTCGTTTGATGAAATCAGGGAAACTAGTAACTAATATTTCAAGTGCAATTGGAAAGACACCTCAAGACAGAACGGGGTTTAGTATGAGTATGACTAGATAGGTTTTTGTAACTGCTGCATTATAGTCTTCATTGGTTGTCTTTAAACCAAGATCTGTGTATTTTAAGAGTTTGCGCTTTCATTAAAGTGTTCAAGACAAGTTTTATTGGACTCCCAAGGAATGCCTAGAACGTAAATTGTATTATTACAACCATCTGATACCTTTAAAATATGCTATACCCTATTACTAGAAGTAAACATATTTATATAATATTTCAGGA
The DNA here is from genome assembly GCA_013396935.1 of Baryphthengus martii. Taxonomy (NCBI): domain Eukaryota; kingdom Metazoa; phylum Chordata; class Aves; order Coraciiformes; family Momotidae; genus Baryphthengus; species Baryphthengus martii. The sequence continues at coordinate 49,413 of VWZK01015727.1, forward strand.
AAAAAAAAGGGAGAGAAGAGGTAGCCTTTTTATACTACAAAAATTGGCTTGAAGAACAGCAAAATAACAAGTGTCCCAGAATAGAGAGTTGTCTGAGGAGTTGTATCTTTGTCATGAAGCCATTTTTTTCTTTGGAAGGGTGGAAATCGAGGTACTTTTTGTGAACCGCTTCTGGATATGAGCCATAAACTGACCCTTCCTCTGGCCAAGGCAGAATACATTGGCATAATTTCTGCTATTCACAAGCATTGCTTTTGTGATGCTGGTCCAGACTGAATGTTCTGATGGAACCATCTCGTTCATTCCATAATTACTGAGAAGAGAGAGTGACTTGGATTTTATTGCATGACTCTACATAATATTTCAGAGTTGGCTCCGTCAAGCTGCAGCACTTGTGTGAATTAAAGTATTTAATTGTTCAGATGAGGAAAACCTTATCAAACTACTGAGTCTTTTTGATAAAGTTTCTACACAACTTGGGAGTTCTAACTATACCAGAATCTTCCTAGAGGTGTTCCCCATTAGGTCCAGTAATTTCTTCTTCCCATCCTTCAAGCACAATATTGTGCCATCCCATCTTCAGTTGGAGTTGAGTGTTTTCAAGCTGATCTGGGCACATAAAATTATAGTAGAAAAAAATGCAGATTCAAGTAAGGTAAATGCTTGTATTTATCATTCAATAAAAAAAGAGGGGTCCTTTTTATAGATAATGTTTTGCACTCTACTTGATGTCAACTGTACTTTTAAGACTATGTAAATAATCAATTTTTAAACTATGAATCGTCATGTCCAAATTTTTAATCTGCTTGCCAGGAAAATTCTTTATTCTCTGTTAGCGAGACAGAACACCAATCCTGTAAACATTTTTATTCCTAAATACCCATACATAAATATTTAATGACTTTTACATTTTCATTTAAATAGCACACAACAATAGCACTTACTCCATAAAAAGCTGATATGCGTGAGCATGAACTCATACCCATGGAAAGATGCCATCTTAAGTCAAGATAAAACCACTGACAGCCTCTAAGAGCTGGGTTTTAAAGGACAGCCTTTGTTTAAAATCGTACATAGATGATGATGAATCACTGCATTTCTATAAAAAAGAAAATTTCTTGTTTCTGTCTTTGCTGCTGCTCACAAGTTAGCTCATGGCAATCAGTTTGATCACTTCAGGCCATTGCTGTTTCCATTGCAACCGCAACATTAAAATTCAAAGAGAAACGTCAGCCTAAAAATTTCCAAACAGAACCATTAGGTTGGAAGGGACCTCTGACCAGCGCTCAGTTCCGACAAGGGTGCTCAAGGCTTTTTGTCTAGTTAAGTTCTGAAAACCTCCAAGGACAGTGGTTCCACCACATCTCTGGACAGCCTATTCCAGGACTTGGTTCCAGATTATTATTTTTTTTTTCCCTTCTGTCCAATCTGAACCTGTCCTGTTTCACTTGGTGATTCTTGTCTCTTGCTCTCACGCTGTGCAATTCAGTGAAGAACCTGGCTCTGTCTCCTCAGTGACCACCTTGCAGGTATTGGCCAGCTGTGCTTAGCTCCCTCAAAACTTTCTCTTCTCCAGCCCAATCCTCTAATGGCAGATGCTCCAGCACCGAACCGTCTAGAATAAAGGAAATAATGACAGTTTTATCCATGGGTTATTTTCCTTGTCTTTTTAATTCTTTGGGGTTTTTAAAAAATATTTTCAACAAATTATACTTCAAGAGATACAGAACACTAAAGGGCTAATTAGAGTAGAGGAGGAGAGAGGAGCGGTGGGAGGGAACAGCTCCAGAACTTTGTGAAGTTGAGCAGAAAGGAGCCTGTTCACAGCCAAAGCCTGGTCTGGGGAACTCTCTGCTTTGAAACGTGATGTTACAAAGATGCAAGAACCGTATTATTTAATAATGAAAAATGAAATCTTAGGAGGATTTTTAAGCTTTTGAACCATGCAGTATGATGAGCTCTCCCATGTTACCTGATTATGTTTGATTGACTCTTGAATCTGTTGTAAGCACTCAGGTAATTTTATTTATCTATTTATTTATTTATTGAGATTTTCTTGGATTGCTTCATCAGGGCTTTGTTTACATAAACTCTTAAGAATAAGTGGAGGCCTATAAGATACATCAATAGGTTTGGTTTAGTACTTATGGAAACAGTTTGTCATGTTGGGAAAGCTGCCTGTCAGTGAAACATCTTCTGCAAGAAGGTCTGTGTGCTTTTCAAAACAAAAGACCTTTATCATTCATTTTATTGGCAGTTATTCTGATACTCTGTTCATCCTTTGGTTTGTGTTCTTTAAACTGAAAGTGCTCGAGGTGCTCGTGGGATTTACTTTTTTTTGTATGGTGGCAAAACTGTAGAGTTATTTGCTGGAATAAAATTGCTCCTTTACGTGAAAGAAACAATTCCTGGTGTTTAAAGTTAACCAAGGTTTTTTTCCAGTCTCTTATTTTTTTGAAAGCAAGGAGGGAGGTGGGGGGAAATTCTTTTGTGACATCTTCTTTAACCTTCTTACTTCTTGCTTGTAAAAAAAGGAGCTTTGTGCTCTTGACCTTTCTGCCCTTGCAGGCACAGGGCAAAACTGCTGCTTCTGCTGCTCGTCACTGTATTTACTAACAAACTAATTAAAACCACTAGGAAGTCCTCATTGGTGCTATCTATTCTGGACGCTGTAAGATGAATGTTCAGATTGTATTCTTTATTAAGCAGAATATTTGCATATATTTCCAAAGTTATTTTCTTCTGCTATCACGCGCTCTAATCTCACAAAATTCTGGAAAATCATATTATAAATAGATTTGAATCGAATAGGATGTATGTAATCACCCTTGAGTTCTTTTTTTTTCTAGCAATTGCTGGCAAAAGTGTTTGGAATGATGTTGAAATAAATCCTGCAGAATATTTTGAGAGGAATAGGAGCACAGTAAAAGCATGTGCAAGAAATTAAGCCACTGTATCACGACAGAGATGTCTCATTTCAGCTTTTTTTGTAATACTTGTATTGGCTGAAATCACGGAATCCCAGCATGGTAGGGATTGGAAGGGACCTCTGGAGATCAGCAGTGCATTGTCCAGGCAGCTTTGGAATCTCTCCAGACAAGGAGACTCCACAAGCTGTCTGGGCAGCCTGGGCCAGGCTCCAACACCCTCACACCAAAGAACTTCTTCCACCTGTTCAGACGGAACTTCCTGAGTTCCATTCGGTGCTCGGTGACCCTTGTCCTGGCGCTGGGCACCACTGAAAGAGTCTGGCCCCATCCCATCTACCCTTGAGCTCTTGCTCAGCATTGCTCAGCTCCCCTCTGGGGCTGCTCTTCTCCAGCTGAACAGCCCCAGGGCTCTCAGCCTTTCCTGGCCACACAGATGCTCCAGGCCTCTCAGCAGCTTTGTAGCCTCCATTGGACTCTCTCCAGTAGTTCCCTGTCTCTCTTGAACAGCAGAGCCCAGAACTGGACCCAATACTCCAGANTCCTCCAGAGGTGGCCTCACTAGGGCAGAGTAGAAGGGGAGGAGAACTTCCCTTGACCTGCTGGTCACACTCTTCTTAATGCACCTCAGGACACTCTAGACCTTCATGGCCATGAGGACCCACTGCTGGCTCATGGTGAACTTGTCCACCAGGACCTTCTCCATGGAGCTACCTTCCAGCACATCAATCCCTAACCTGTACTGCTGCATGGAGTTATTCCTCACTGGTGTAGGACTCTACACTTGCCCTTGTTGAACATGAGGTTCCTCTCTGCCCAGCTCTCTGGCTTGTCCAAGTTTTGCAGAATGGCAGCACAGCCTTCTGGTACGTCAGCCCCTCCTCCTGGTTCTGTATCATCAGCAAACTGGCTGAGGGTCCACTCCATCCCTTCATCGAGGTCACTGATGAATATGTTGAACAAGACTGGACCTAGTACTGACCCCTGGAAAACACCACAAGCTACAGGCCTCCGACTGGATTCTGTGCCACTGATCACAACCTTCTGAGCTTTGTCGTTCAGCCAGTTCTGTGAAGACTTATCTGTCTCCTTGTGTAACTTAGGAGAGGTGTGGAGGTTCGCATGTTCAGCCATGATCTTATTAAGAGCCAGTTTAAAAATCTTTAAGTCTGTTGAACATCTAGAGATAATTGCTCTTTCATTCCCTGTATAGTATTGTTCATTTGAAAGAGCGATAGGATTATAAAGGTTCCTCTTTTAACAGGTCTCATGGCTATTCCTTTAAAAAAACCCAAACAAACAAAAAAAGGAACATCTGAAATGTCAGTATGAGATGTATCAGCTATCAACTCCCTAATTCTGGATAGCAGGGAATTGGCTAAGGGTTTCATTTTTAAAAGATAATTACTATGTTCTAGATGATTATTGCTTTCCCAATTAATTTCACGTAATACTTTTGCAAGTCACATTTCATAAATGGAAGTTCTGTGTGTTCACACTATGCTTGAGTTTACAAGTTGCATCGTCAGGCTGTAAAACCCTTCTAAGCAAGACTTGCTAAAAGTAAGCATTAAAATAAAGCTGATTTTTACGGGCTGTGTGGAACTCACCTACTGCATGAAATTTGTAGCTGGTACTTGCAGCTGGTAGTTAAGAAAAGCTTGCACAATTTCTTTAAATTATTGTTTTCATATAAATCAAGCTGCTACCAAATGGGGATGGTTTACAGCTGATACCTTTTGCTGGTGGGGCTCCCAACCCCTTCCTCTTGATGACTTCTTTGGCCATAGTTAACAGTCACCTTCTGAAGGACCGAGTCACCGTGTCTGTCTCTCGCTGTTGCACGACTGAGAGGCCGCATGAAGGGAACAGGGGCCAGTTTTGCTCCGCGGGGCTAACTTGAGAGCGCCGTCCCTGCGCCCCGCGGTGCTCTCAGCTGCCGATCGCATCCTGGGTGCGGCTCTAAATCGGGCCGCTTATGTTCAAAGCCCTAAATGGGCTCAGACGGCGTTATCTCAAAGGCTGCCTGTCTTCTGTATCTTAGCTTCTCCCACAGGGATAAAACTACTGAAGTACAGGTTTGGTCTCTACGTTGTGAAATACTCAGGCACTAGACAGAGGGTTGAACATTTTATGGTCTTCAGAAAAAGGCTTTATTTTTTTTGCTTTTGTTTGTTTGATTTGCTTTTTTTTAAAGCAATTATCCCACTATGCTACGGTGTAAAATTACTCCTTCTACTAAGCTTCTGGAGTAAATAGAGTAGGTTCAACTCTTTTAAAATAAGCAGCTTAGCTTCAAAGCCTTGGCAGGGGATAGATGGGAAAATCGTTTTCTGCGGTAGGCGATGGTGTTTCGCTGTGTGCCTGCGTGCAGGTGCGCTCACGCGTGTGCGTACCGTGCGTGCACACTCATCCAGACGTGAGCAACGTGGGCTAGATACAGATAGATTTTAAAAGATCATTTTGAAGGAAGATGCATGTGTGACTATTTTTTGTTTAAAAAAGGAAAATCTTACTAAAGTGATGAATTTAGCAGTTCACAAACGAAGAATGCCCGTCATTGATGATGGCCTTGAAAGAGCAGTTTGGTTCCTTTCCGTGTTTGCATCATCTCACAGGTTTTCCACAGTCGTCCTGTGTTATAGTTGAAACATTGAAATCCGTTTTCAAAGATGGGTTGACTGCGTGCTGGGCTTCACCGTTATAGTCATTGTTGTAATTTCAAAGGGTTTTATGAATATGTTTTTTCATAATATGCTTTCATTTAGTTGTACAGATAATTTAACTTTGTTATGTATTACCTACAACCTGTACTTCATGCTATACAGCACTTCAGGGATGGAGAGTGTAGCTTCTACTGGTTTCCAGTTCAGCTCTGGTGGTTCAGAGCCTCTGCTGCTCAGACCTACGTTGACAATTCAGGCTGACAGGAAAAGAGGGCTATAAAATGTAGTGGCCAACTGTATGTGCAGCTGGTCTTGTGGGTGTTTGTAAAGATCTATTCTGACTAAATGGTGGAAGATTTTTTTAAAGCTGAGAAAAGCCATTCCTGAAACCAAAGCCATGGACACCTACGTATGTTTTAAGCCAGTCGTCTAATAAGTGGGGACTAAAGTTTTACCAATAAATTACCTGAGCTTACCACCATGTATCTCCATTTTTCCCATTAGGAGAGGAAACAGGGTGGAGAATGGTTTGGAGAGCACGGAAGCGGAATAGAGAGGCCACACGCTTCTGAAGTCTTCCTGGTCAGAAGTATCAGGGAGACCTCTTTCCTTCTGCAAATATCTGCCAAGGATAAGTCAAGGCCGTGTGGAAGATTGTATTGTGCTTAGATTCTGGGTTAGAGGTTAGTTTTACAGGTATCTTCATAGTGACACTTTGACCCAGCTCAGTCTTGTTAGCAATTCCACTCCCTTTCATACTCCTTGCTTTCACAAAATAAAACCTAGGAACTCAGGCATGTGAGAGTTGGGAAACAGCAAAATTCCTGTTGCCTGTTGAGTCACAACAGGAAACCTCTGTGCTCACACAGCAAGATTTTTGTGTGACGTGACGAGGCAGTCTCCTGTCTCAAAATGTAATGTGCTTCTAAAGATAATCCTTTCTAACAATGGTCATATATCAGTTAGTAGAAGTATCCTCGTTGAATCCTGGTCCGTGTATTGCTCTTAAAATAAAACTAATGGAGGTGTCTCTCAGGGAGTTGCTTCATTGCCCTTTGCATGGCTCGTGCTGTGCCAAAGGCATACGTTACGTATGTTTTTCTATTTGGTTGGATCTAATTAAATCTGGTTAGTCTCTATAATTAACAGTGAGAGCAAGAGATTTAACAGATTCTCTGCTGCCCTTTAATATTTTAAAAAGCCCCCCCCGATGTTTTTGGAAAAGCTATGAAAAAGATACTCGCCACGTGAAACTAAAATTGGACGTCTAACAATGCCTGTGGGTTTGGGGACAGGAGAGGGAAGGAGAAAAAAGACAGAGGCAAGCCTGTGTTACTAACACAAACTTTCTGTTTCCCTTTGCTCTTCGTTGGAATAGGATACTGGGGAGACACTAAAGCTTTCTCTTCTCTCTTTAACTGCACTGATCTGAATTCCGCCGCGGTTTACGTTACAACCAGCTCGAGATATCTGACCTTGACAGGCCGAAGCCCTGCAGAGCAGGTGTAGGCCACCTGAGATTGCATCTCACAGGCTGGCCATTGTGAAATAACTACAATAACTACCTGTAAAGTAGGTTTGTACATCAATGCTGCCTTGTGAGGCAAGTCCTCATTAGAGTCCTTTATAGGCTCTTGTAGTGTAGCTCCAAACCTGACAAAGCGTTCGAGGTGACGGGGGACAAGTGCTGATCTGCTCAGAAGTTATCTCCCCTCTGGAAAAAAAGCGCTCGTTTGAGAGGGATTTCTCTGGTAGAGATCTGGGTGATGAAGTGCCTTAGAGCACTGCATCTGTTTGTGGTCCCAGGGCCATTTGTTTTAGGGACCGTGGATCACACATAATGACTGTATTTTCAGGTGTGTTTCACACAGGTTATCGATTTTCGCTTGGCTTTTTGATTCCTTGTTTTCCCCCAGAGATTCAGCGGTGCAGTTTCACGTACGTCGGAGTGGTGGGTTATTTTTTTGCAGTTATTCTTCAGCACCTTGTTTTCTTGCAGTCCCTTTCCCACCCCGGATTCTGATCCCTCAAAATCTGCCTTTCTCCTGTTTGAGATACCACCACACGTGCAGGTTTTCGGAAATGACATATTGTCTGAGGATTTACATTCAAGTACAGGTGTTTCCTATAGGAAGCAGGTTATCTCCCAGGTGAGAGTTATGTAGAAAAAAAACTGTGGGATTTCTCATCTCTATGGGATTTTTAACCTAGTGCAATGTCTGTGGTATAAAGAGGAAGATTTTGGAAGAGCAGGGAGAGTTTATCAACCCCTGTGAGATGAGATGGTTCACTTTAAAAGCACTATTCTGACCTGTCAGTCTGTCAATATAAGTGCAAATATGAGTTCCCTAAAGAGGAATATGATTGGTCTAAAAATTCTGTTCCAGGAAGGTTAGCATTTTGCTTGAAATCTGAAATACTATCGTACCCTTTCATGATTGTGGGTTCTTTATCCAAGCACCAGCTATCTCACTTTAGCAGCCCGCAGTGACTCTGGAAGGAAGAATGTATTTTCTCTGCATTTATATTTCGTGATCCATTACTACTTAATTAGTGAGTTGTAGAAGAAAAACAAAGTTTTTCTTACAGATGCAGTTTTTGGTTAATGCTGTGGTCCAAAAATGTGACCGAACAAGATACATAAATACTGGCCCGTATTGCCCAGAGAGATGGTCGCTGCCCCATCCCTGGAACCATTCCAGGGGAGGTTGTTTGGGGCTCTGAGCAACCTGCTCTAGTTGCAGATGTCCCTGCTCCCTGCAGGGGGGTTGGACTAGATGACCTTGAAAGGTCCCTTCCAACCCAAACCCCTCTATGATTCTATGAAAATACTCCAAGAGAGAATTAACTGCCCGTTTCATAGTAAGAGGAAGTATGTTTGGAGCAAGCAGCTGTAAATCAGTTTAGAAAAATCAGCTTTAGCCAAATGGCTGGAGAGATCTGGGCAAATACCAGGTATACTCAAAGAATATTAACTCGTGCCTTCAGTTGAGAATTTCTCAGGACTGGTTACAGTCTGTATCTGTGGTGGCCGCTGGCCATCCTGCCTAACATTTCGTATTTCGTACAGTGTTCTCATATGAGCAGCAGCTGCTCACTGGAGGAGATTTCCCCCTGAGGCCATGCTTTCTAGTGAGCTGTAATCCACAGTTCGAGGAGTACCTTCTCCATAAGAAAAAAAAAATAAAATATATGTATATTTTTAATATATATTTTTTTTTTTTAATTACAAGTTTCTAGGTCAAACACTAACATAGTCCCATTGGTTGGTCAAGTCATGGAATAAATATTTTAGCTGGGAGGTATTTTTAAAATGATTATAAACATTATTCATTACATCAGTTTCATCATCTAAAAATAGAGAGCTTTCTGGAACAGAAAAAAGCTTAATTTCTTCTGGTAGAATACTTTTTTATGGGCTTGATTAGATAAGGGCAATAAGCAGGGAGGGTTGTGTTTCCAGTCTGCTTGTTCCTTTGCATGTGGACTTTGTTAGAATGTCACGTATTCCTCCATAAAAACACCTTTAAGTGTCATGGAAAAATCTTTAGAAATTTTATTTTAAGGGTTTTTATTTCATTTGGTTTAAGAAAAAATTAGAAAGGTAAAAGAAAACGCTGCATTTGGAGTATTTTGCTCCACTTTAAAATATCTTTCACATTATTAGATTTCTCTTACTAATAAACATTAGTTCAAAATAATGTTTTGATTTGAGTTAGGATCTTTTATATTATTGTGTCTTGCTTTTCATTGACTTGTTTCACCTCTATATAATAATTTTAAGGTAGCTAAATAGTTTTTTTATTTTTTCTTAACTATGCAAAGCAAAATCTCCTAACATTTCCCCTTCCCAGCTCTAATTGTCAAAATAAGTATTTGATAAAAAGCAATGTTCATAGGGAAAAATGTGAGATTAGGGAAGACTTATTGCAGAAGTGTCGAAAAATTGTCAGAGAACGGATTATATTTACACCAAGCATTTTCTCTAAAAATAGGAGAGTTAAGGCAAGCAGTTGTGCTGTCACTCCTTTTTAAGGCTAATTTAAGCTCTTCCAGTTAAAATAGACATTTCTTTTATCTGTAAGTGTAGCTTTGAGGTTTCTGCAGTGCTGGGCTTTCTTTTGGCCTGAAGCCAGAGCTGCTGTCTGGTACCACAGAGCACATGTGCGCATGCGTAGAGAGCGGTACGGTAGCATAAAGAGGTGGGGTTGGGTTTTTTTTTTGTTTTGTGGTTTGGTTTTTTTTCTCTAAACTGGTCAGGAAAGCGTGACTTTTTTTCAGCAAAGTGAATTTTTGATCTAGCAGACCCCACCGTGACACGAGCGCGATGGTGTTAGAGGAGAGGTGAGGATGGCACCCACCCATGGTTCAGCGATTCTAGTTACTCCTTAAAGCCATTGTGCTCCGAAACGGTGTCAGTGCGGTTTGGCTGACACTCCCTGGGGGTCTCAATCCTTAGAAAAGACTCCCCTCCTTTGGGAGGTTTCTCTCCTCATAGGTAACGTTTTCATGTCGCTGCCTGTTTGGTAGTTGACGGGAGAACGCGCAGCTTAATGAAGGGCAGTGCGACTGGACAAAGGAGGAAAATAATCCTGGCAAAAGGGTTAGTGAGAGGAAAAATAAAAATAAATTCTGCCATCAGAATTCTGCCATTCATAGTCACAGATATGAATTGCTTCACTGGCATTTGAAATACTGTTGGATTCCCTGGAGGTAGCTGGGTAGATGCTCTTTCACACAGATTTGGTTGAAGATCTTTTAACTCCTTCCAAAGAGTAGATGAATCTGCTCATTTACTGAAAGAAATCTAAGGTTGTGTTTGTAATACAATGAGATTTTTCTTTTATTCTTACGTTTCTTAAACTTTGAGGGGGCTGCAAAATAAGAGCACAAATAGAAAGATTCTCAGATGGTATCAGATGGATGTCTCTCCAGTTTCAGGAGATTACTTTTGAGTAACTTGTTTCTTGGCAAGGCAGGGCTGGTTGTGCTATTCCAAGTTGCAGTTCCTATGGGAATCCAGCAAAATTTGGTGTTCCTTCTGTAATCATAGAATCATAGAACGTTTGGGCTTGGAAGGGACCTTTGAAGGTCGCCTAGTCCAACTCCCCTCCAGTGAGCAGGGGCCTTCTGACTATTACATTGTTCTTTTTTAAGAATTTTAACCTTGCCATTGTTCCTAGTCCTTAAACTTCAAGATGTTCATTCTCTAGAGGGTAGACTGGTAGGTATAATTGCATTGGTATAACAAGACAAAGGGATGATGCTGTCAGAATGTATTTCCTGTGAAGAGTAGAACAATCTGATTGTCTAATTGCAGTAAATATTTTCTCTGGCAACCTGTGCTACTTACAGTTAAATAAATCACTCTTATGTCTTGCTTTCTATTCTCAAAGAAAAGCAGGTTTGTGTGTTGCACCCAGCTGATAAGCCTGAGCATTAGCCTCAGGCATGTACTTTTCTTCATTCTTCCCTGAGTTTATAGAAAACAAAAAAAATCACAGGGAAAACTGGATGATTAGAGGTGCTTCCAGCTGAGTTTAAGCCTGTGTGCGTGTGACGTGTGGAAATATAATTCAGGCTTGCACAGCACTTCTCATCCAAAGCTTTGAAAATAGGTCAACATCCTCATATGTTGAGGTGGGAAAACCTTTAGAGGAGAGGAGAAATGGCTGGTGTGAGATTCACAAGAAGTGAACAATTAGAAAAACTCCACGAGACCTTCAGCCACGTACACTTCCTGCTTTTGAAATTGACTCCAGTAGTAATGCCTGTGTTTTACTGTGTGCTTAGGAAGGGCTGGAGATGTGAAGCTGAGTCTAAATTTAGATTTTGAATTATTTATCTGTTTTGTGTTAAGTTGTGGAGGCCGCGACATTCTCACTTAGAGGTCCCGTGACAACACTTAACCTGGAAATTTTTAAACTCTGAATTGTAATTGATATTTTACAACAAAAAGTGCGATGCTTTCAAAGTCAGGAAGCTCGCCGCGGTATGAACATTGTGCCTTGACTTTCTTTTTCCAGGTAGGGATGCCATTCTGTCATTTAAGGGGTGATAACGTGGCCAGAAAGACAAGGTCATACTTCAGCATTTTTAAAATTTCCAATGCATGAGAAATCCAGGGAGATTTCTACTCCCTGTACACCTGAGCTCAGCTCTGTTCTTTGGACGCCAGCGAGGGAGCCCCGAGGAGCTTGTTGTGAGCCCTTGATCCAGGGCTGAATCGTGTAGCACCGCATTAGAACTGTCCTGTGGTGGTCCCCTGGATGTGGCAGGTCACTCTGCCCTGGTGTTCCCCCTTCCCGTGCTACCACATCACCTCCGATACGCAGCTCTACGTGTCTTCTTTTTCCTTGAGCTGAGGGCGAGAGTGTGCCTTGTACAGGAACTATCTTTAGCACATCGGTAACAAGTCTGAGCACAGGAGAAACTCAGGATTGGCTCTTCTAGGCCTCGTTTTATGAGACTCTCAAGTTTCCCAAGCAGTGCAAAATGCACTGAATAGGACAGAGAATTTTACTATAGACCTTGAGGCTTTAAGTCTAGTTAATTGATGTGCATATACATTTCTTTTTTTAAAAAAAAAAAACAAACACAAAACCTCAGCTTTTTTTTTTTTTTTTTTACTCAAGTACCTGCACAGCTTACATGGATTTAAGTGTTGGAATTATCCCTCTCAACCAATGGCTGGATATTTAGTCACTTGGCTGCTATCTAAGCAGCTAAATGAATTATCCAGATAATATCTCCACTCTATTAGAAGGCCAAGTGCTGAGCATAGTAGCAAATCTGACTGTGCGATACAGGTTTCTGCAAAGAGACAAAGTTAGGAGTGCTTTAGGTTTGATGATTTTTTTTTAATAAAACTAAGCATAAGGTGAATATTAATTATTTTTTTTAAAATGGCATTACACTTCTGAACTGTGACTGTAAATAAATCTTTATCATCATCACTGTAGTAGAATCCATGGATATTGTAGTTATTGGCAGAGAGCAATAAAACAATGCTCAGCAATTCATGATGTAGAAATAAAACTGTCCCATCAAGGATAACAAACTGTCACAGTTCAGCACTTTGACAACTTCAGGAGCTGGCAAGTATGAGAATATCTTGAGATAAAGCACTTAATGCCTGAGGTTATAATCTATCAGTAACTTCTAACTCTGATAGAGGTCTGTTTTAATATGGATTTCTTCTGGAGGGATTTCACTGTTCAGAAGGAAATAGAAAACCGAGTGTCATGTTGTAAATAGATTCTCTGGGGTTTTGCAGCTCAAAGAGCACCTAGTAAGGTTTTTTTTTGCCGAGGCTCAGCCACGTGTTCTGTTGCTCTTTGGTTTAGGGTAAGTCAGCCTTCCATGCTGTGATTGTATCTGAATTTCAGACCTCAAAAGTAATGTCAAGCTTATATCTTCTTATGAGCAGATAACTTGTCAACAGTGCCTGCTGGTGCTTTCTTGAATTATTCTCACAAATGCCAGTATTTCCACCGTGCGAGTAATTGTGCAGCGACTCCCTTTGCTCGTTACTAAAATATTTTATGTTCGATTAGACATTCAGTCTTGGAGGAGCATTTGTTTGAATGCCAGAGATCCAAATGCTTGTATCCAGTGCTGCTGCTTATGGGGAAGAGGATGTGGAAGACTATTTCCACATATGTAATGTATTTCCACATATAATAAATGAGGAGCTTTACAGAGTCTTTGTCAGCCTGCGGTGTTCTGTTTGTGTGACACAGAGATCATACACCACCCAAATGAACGGCTCTCTGGCACTTCAGTAACTCCTTGGACTATTGTGATAGTCCGTGTGAAAACTCGTGTCTTTTGGGATCAGGTCCGTCAAGCTAAACTTTCCTTGCACGTCTGACTGAAGAAAACCTCTCTCTCTAAGGGATTTTGCTTTTTCTTCTCAGGCCGTATGTGTGAAACCCCGTTAGTTTCTTTAGGAAAGAAGTCACATCTGGATACCTGCCTAGGTACGGCTGAGTGCTTGTCCACGAGGGCAGTGGAGGTAGCTGTGCATGGTTCATCTTGGCCAGCTGTGTAACAAAAAACCAACACTGCAAGGACATCTTTGAAGTTTCTCCTTCAGCGTGGGTGGTTATTTGCCTTTCCATCAATATTCAATACCTTTAAGGCAGCAGCATTAAAATTGTATTGCTTTGTGTGTGGTTAATGAATACTCCAGCCAGTAGAAAGCAGCAGCAGCAGATGTCAACCTTTTTTTTTTGTGGCACATCCCTTTAAAAAGGACCTGTTTTGTGGTCACCTTTAGCCTTGTTCATTGACATTGAGTTTAGTTTTGAAATCTTGGAATTACGACAATTTGACTGACAAGAGAAGTCTGTTAGGAGTCAGGAGGACGTATTATTTTTTCGGGAATGGAAGAAGATGGATTTTAGGAAAGCTGCAGTTGAACTAGAAGAGTTGTCACGTTCTCAATTAGGTGTGAACTCATTCAGGTGCCTTCTCTGTCTCTGTGAAGTTCATCACCTGTGAAATGCTTGAAATACACACACAAACTTCTGACCAATACAGTGAAACCAGCCTAAATTTTGTCAAGTCTGTTGAGAACCGCTGCTGGGAAGCTTGTAATACATATATGCAAATGTAAAATTTGAACTAACCAAGAATTTGTATTTAAAAGAGTAGTTTTCATTATACAGGTGTTTTGTTTGCTTGCCTTTTGTAGTTGTTAATTTTTGGGAAAATAGGTGTGAGAAAATTCTTGACTCACAGGAGAAGAAATGGTTTTATGGGTGTTTACTCACTTGAATTTTTGAATTAATTACATGGGGGCCAAGCCTGTAGCAGGCAGCTGTAGTGGTTTAAGTGAAATCTGTGTGGGAAGGCTGAGAAGTTAGTGCAGACTGACTTTTTGAGTGGATTAGTTGAACTGCGTAGAGACTTCAAAATACAAGTGGCATTGATTTTGCATTGCTTTGTGCCTACCATAAATTGAACTAAATCAATGCTACCGTAAGCATTTTATTATCTTTCTTCTATAGCTTATCTGGCAGGTTTGCAGTGTCAGCTAAATTTAAAGCAGGTGTACACAAAGATTCAGGATCAGAGCTCCTGAGCTAGTTTCACTCTCCTTTATACCAGTTTTCCTTGAGCTGGTCACTTCTCTCGCTCACTATAAAATCTTTTGCTGTAGTTAATCCGATACTCTGGTATAATCTCGATTAAAGCTTTATTCAAAAGGCTGATGTGGCAAACGGTGATTTCTGTCTCTTACACAATTTGACCCTGTTAGAGGTTCTGTGGCCTGGTTATGGCTTTGGTAGTCGGCTAAAGTCTTTGCTCCTTTTGGTGGCTTACTCAGGGAATTCACCTGATTGATTTCTGTTTCTGTATAAAACACTATATAGATGTTTAACTATATTTCATCATTTATTTAAAAAAAAAAAAGACCACAAAAGCTTTCTATGGACCTGATTTTCTTTAGCAAAGTCAGCAATCCTGAAGGGTTACGTGTGCTGAAAAGAATAATAATTGATTTGGTTGGCTAGGTGATGTGTTAAACAATTCTAATGCAATTATGCTACCTATTGATGAATCAAATTCATATTGCATTGAATTTTTTCTTAAAAAGAAAACCTATTGTGTCTAAGAAGAATTACTCTGAAGAGTAATAGTAGCTTTACAGCTTTGGGAACTAGAACAGAAGTGTGTTGTGGTCACATTTTGTGTCTTTAAGCTAAAAACCGTATTCTCCTATTTTGAAACAGCATTTCATAGTCTTTGGGGCTTTCACAAACTTAATTTTGATGTACTTGATTTTGAACAGGCAAAGATTTTGAATGAATTTGTGCATATTCTCTTTATAGATTGTAATAATAAAAAGTTTCTTAGAAAATCAAGATGAGATGCTGTGCCTAAAATCCTAAATAGGCAGGATATTTTCAGACAATTTTCAGGTAGTTTTAAGCCTACAGCGGGGTAACAACTTACCCATTCTGCCTATTTGTTTCAGCAAATATATCCCAACCTTAGAATTCTTAGTGTCATCGCCATCTCTGCCATGTACTCAAATGGGATCAGGACAACATGCCCTGTGTCTGAAACCACGATATGAATAGAGTTGTATTTAAGAACTTTCAAATGACTTTCACCATCTGTGTTACTTAATTATTACACCTAATTCTTTTCCTGGAGCTTTCGCTGTTGCTGGAGTCTCCACAGTTAAATCAGGGAATTTAATTTTGTTTTTCTCTGGGAATGAACTGTCAGTTTGGTGAAATTCCTTCAGGCTGGATAAATTCCTTAGTAACAGAGTAACAATTTGTCTTAATCTTGGGGATTATGATGTGCGAACAAAACTAGAAGAAAATCAAGGAATTTGCTTCAATGCAGCAGATAAAATGTAAGTTGAGACTGATACAGTGGAGTAAATTCTGCTTTCATTTATGCTAATAAATGATAGTTCTCCTTTGATAATATCTATAGTGAAACTTGAACAACCAAAACCATATTTCTATTTATCAGAAGCTTTGAATAAATTGGAGAATTATATTACACTTGAGCCTTAATAAAACTACAGTTAAATTAGGGGTACTTTAATAGAGGCAACTGAGTCCAACAACATTTAACTGCTTACATTTTTACATGTTCACTTGAGAGTGAACAAAATAAAAACCCCAAAAGCAAGAGTCCCTTCTGTATATTTTAGGCTTGTTCTGTGTTTTTGATCAGGAGTTCTTCCACTGCATCTCTTTAACGTATATCTGAACAGTAGAAAGAATTCAGTAAGTAGGTCTCTCTACCCGCTTAGTGCATTCAAAGACTCATGGGTATCAAATAATTTTGAAAAAGATCTCCCCTGAGAAATTCTCCTAACTCTGAATGTGTCTAAAGCAGACTGAATCTTATTAAAAGGGTGTATTTAATTTCCTTTCATATTTATTTTTTATTAGACCAAACATACTCTGATTTTTTTTTTTTTTCTTTGCTTTTGTTACTGGCTTGTCTTAAGTAGCAGGGCTCATTATATTGCAGAAAGCAGTATCTTGTTATTTCAGTAGCAAACCAACGTCACCCAGAAGATAAATAATCCTGTATCTTGATGTCTGTTTTCTTTGGAAATGAGTGATTCATCTGATGCGTTGGAAATATTCCAAATCCTTGCTGCTTACCTAGAAGCACTTGGAAGTTGTTTCACTGTTCTCGTTTGACAGTCTGTTGCAAGTTGCTCTAATTTAGTGAAGGTCATATTTAAATTTAGCAGTGTCCCCAGCTATTAAAGCCTGGGTCATGCTGGCCTGTTTCCACTGGGGAACGTGGCGGTAAAAACTAAGTTTGCGTACCCGAGGTATGCGGTGACACCAAGGCAACAACCTATTTCGACATACTCTTCCACGAGGCACTCCTGAGAGTTATGTAGGGCATCTAAGGATGAGGTAAATAACCAAAGCGTGTACTTTAGTTTGTCCTAACCCCGTTATTTCTTCACTCTTCCCAAGAGCCTGGTCTTTTACAGTTCCAGAATTGGACTCTGAAGAAACAACAAATTTCAAAGAGAAATGATCACCAGAGCAATAATTTGCTCCTTCTGTCACCTAGCTGGAGAGGAACACTTGGGTTTACAAAAACTTTTACCTTGTTTGTCTTCTGGGCTATATTACAGAATTTTATCCCAAGAACTTGTACGTGTTTCTGTGTCTTCTCCTAATGAGCTACAGAAAACTGAAGATAAGTAACCCTTGACTTCAGGGGTGTCTGTGGGTATGTTTACGTTGCCTGTTACGATGCCAGAAGTGCGGCGTAGAGCTCCCGGCAGGCGAATGTAGAGTCAGCAGTAGGACAGGTTAGTCTTTGCAGGTTGACTAAGACCAAGGGTGGTGGCAGAGAGGAGCTCTGCCCTGAGGAGTGCCGTGGCTAACACCAACTCCACGCTCTCCTACCCTAAGGCAGAGTGCTTCTCCTTCATGAGGTGTGTTGGAGATCTGCCGGTAAGAAGTGGGAGCACTTAAAAATGCTAACTGTAGTATACATTTTTAATGAACAATGTATTAGAATTCATTAAAAGGACAGCTCAGAAGTGATGCAGATACCGTTGTGACTGGTTGCCATATCTGAGGCCCCTGTGGGCAAGTTTAAAGTTAGTCAGCTCACCTTAGGAGCTGGAGTTTTACAATGTCTTCAATCCCAATGTAGGGATACAAAACCTGAGTGGCTTTTGGAGAAAGGGGCAACTTTAGGGAGAGAGAGGTATTTCAGCTGGAAAATAAAAGCCCTTTGCTGGTGGAAGGACAGACCTGTCCTTAGGCTTTGTTGCTTTGTTTAAAAGTTGAGGCAAAACTCGGACGGGGACGAAAGCTCAGACGGTGCCCATAGTGAGCTGGCGGGGTGGCGTGAGGGTTCTGCCTCTTCTCATCTGTGCTCCAGCAGGAGTTGGGGAGATAATCCTGAAAGAAAGGATTCTTCTCTGTAGTAATAATAATACTACTAAAAAAAAAAAATCAAGCGCAATACTCCCAGTCATTTCACTCGAGACTTTTGCGAGTCTCACACCTTTGGTTCCTATACAAAGCCTGTATATTTGAAGAGATTTTGAAATGGTTAAATTGCCAGTGTTCATTGGAAGAGCATAATTTCTGTCATATGAAATACCTATAACTCTAATCAATTCCCTTCCAAGAGGTGCTTCTGAATGAATTGGAGGAAGGTGTACGGAATGGAAAGTTCCATGCAGTGTTTGTGTACGGAAATAATCCAGATGATTTGGGGTTTGGTTTTGCTGTGTGTGTAAAAGGAGTGTGAGGATATTGTTTTTACATCATGTTTGAAGTGTTCCAGCAACTTTATCACCACTTGTTATAAATGAACAGTGTAATATGAGTCCAAACTGGTGCAGGAACTGAGAGAATACCCAGTTACAGTGAGGCAAAATTTCCCTTTTGCTAATGATTTAAGCACAACAGAATACAAGTTTGGTCTGTGGGAAATGTTGGTGTAGTTGGGTATTTTTTTTGGGCCAAAGCCATGACCTTCAAAAGAGCTTGGAGAGAAGGTGCAAAGCATAATAATGGGGACTTCCTTGTTTATTTTTTAAAGTTATTTAGCTGCTGATTGATTTGCAAAGATGAAATCCTTCGCCAAATTTTAAAGCAATCAAAACCAAATGAGCTCTAATATTGAAGTGGCAGAACTTGTTTTTTTCTTTTTTTTTCATCTGAACTGAGCAGCATCATTTATCATTAGTGGTGACACTTATTTCAGCATCATGCAGTTGTCTTGGTGTGTTGAGGTACTCCGTGGTTTGAAAGAGCCCTGTGAAGTCCCTTCTTACCCTTGTTTTTCCTACTAGACCTCTGATATAATTGAAAACTCCACATATAACTGAAAACTACGCCAGTGCTTGTCACTTGGTAGGTGCCAGAAGTATTTATTTTGTGTGAACTTAGCAAACAGCACAGTTTAGAACCGGTAACTTCTTTGTAAATAATTGATGCTTTTAAAAAAACGCAATAGTCCCTGGTTATCCAACTCAAACCTCACATATTTATCAATTTACCCATTCAGCTGTGAAAAGCTTTTCCTTTTTTGTTTGCCTTTGATTCGTGTTGCAGGCCAAGTGACAGCACCCAGGTGTTTAAGCAGCAACGAGCTGGCTGTCTAACCTTGTATATTCTATTTCTAATTATATAGACCTAGAAGTTTATTTGTGTGAAGTTGTGTTAGGAGCTTTGTCCACCTGAAGGAGCGTTGACGTTTCCGTGACTTTTGTTTAATATTTGTAGGCACTTGGGGGGCTTTTCAAGAGCTTCGGTAAACTGCTATTACCGAAAGCGCGGAATATTTTCATTTTTCATGGCAGGCAAAGCAAAGTTTTTCAGTTAAGAGGTTTGCTGCATTGTCCTTCCGCAAGAAGAAGCCGTGGTGCTGACAGACACTGAATAAATACTCCCAAATGAGGAGCTGCGAGACTGAAATATAGATCTGAAGTGGTGCCGTTGCAGGATTTTGCTTCGTCTCGGCTTTGCATGTGTTATGAAATCCATTCATAGTATAGAAAAATGCCCAAACCATATTACCAAAGTGCAAAAGCCCCGCTGCTGATACCTCAAAGAAAGCAGCAGCTGTCATCCAGTTTTAGCCACGGTGCTTGTGAATGCTTTAATCCTCTTCCCAGAGAGGAGGCAGCAGAGAAAGTGCACTTTCTTTATACCCCCCACCTTCTATTTTTCGGAAGTGTTGGTGTAGCAAAATCCAGAAGCTTTGCTCAGCAAGCGTTTCTGCACGGCACAAGACATGGTTTTCTTTGCATCTGATTTGGACATTTCAGCCCTGCTCATGTATGCTAAGCTCTTTTGAATTTAGTTTTTATTAACGTTAGAGATTACTCACATTATGTTTATTCCCAACTGTTTAAAATATCAAAGCAATTATCCGAGTGTACTTCATTCTCATTTAGGCCTCCTTCAAATTGGGATTAACTTGGGATTCTTTGTTCCCTTTCTGTTGCCGAAGGGCTGTATGTTGAAACTGAACCCGAGTCATAGGAAACAGACATGTCTACCAGTAGAATATATTTAATTTTGTGACATTTTCACATTTTCAGATTGATTGTTTTTAACAATACAAGTTTTACAAGAGTTATCACAAAACAGCTTCTCTAAGAAGCAAGCCAGACACTCTGCAAACATCAAGTTTGATCTGTTACAGCTATTTTTAAGGTCTGTGTGGTGCAGTGTCCCGTCTGAAAAGTAGGTCATGGCAGAAGCCTGAAGGAAGGGTCTGAGGACTGAGCAAGCAGGCAGTGATGCTTCCCTGACATACTTTGTCTCACTGGCATTTCACAAGTCAGAAGCTCTTTTTTGAACTAAATAAGACAACTTTCATAGAATTGCAGGTTGGAAGGGACCTCAGGGATCATCTGATCCAACCTTTAATTTTTTTCTTCGTTCATTTGTCCGATCACTTTTCTTAACTGCATTTTAAGACTATTTTTCAAACAGGTATAAACAGATTTCAAGGGAATAGCGTAGAAAAATGATTTATATTGAATTGAGTTATCAAAATTAATTATAAAAGGGTGAGGTTTTATGTATTGGGTTTTATGTTTTCTTGTTTTGTTTATGAGCCACTGTCTTGCAAAGTGAATTTGCACTGCAAAGTCATCTCAACAGAGAAACGAAGTGTGCGAGTGTAAAGGTGTCAGCTTTACATTAGTTTATCTGTCTAGATAAACTAATAGGATTATCATTTTAATTCTTTGCTAACCTTCAGCCTCTCAGACCAAACATACTTTTCTCTGCTGGAATAACTAAGCTGCTAGAGTCAAAATTAATATTTTAAGAATCCATTTGTGTCGTCCGCTTTGCCTAACTAGAATTTCAAAAATCTTCATTAAAAAATGTGTTGACCAGGACAGTGCTAAAAGCCAGATGAGAGCAAATGGCATTTGATGACAAGGTTTGGTATGTTTAGAAATGCTCCTGTTATTAAAGTTGCTCTAGTGCCAACTACTCCTACGCTGGAGCCTGCCGGTTTGTATGACACGGTAGCCAGCACCCTGCACAAGGAAGATCAGAGATTACATCCCATAACTCCAGTCCTACTTCTGTTGTCAGACAAGGATCTCCCAGCAGCGACATCACCTTCTTGTGGTTTACTCTTGCAAGCCCATTTGCCCTTGCCTCCCATTAATAGCCATTTCCAAACACCTCAGTTTGAAATGCCGTCTGTTTACATCTTCTAAATGCTAGCAGCTTCGATACTACTCGTGAGGAAAATAAGTAATGCCAAGAACGACAACGTGTATTTAGCATTTTGGGATGTTGATGACAATTTTTTGCTAGCGTACACTGAGTAAGATGTCATCAGATTGCTTTGCTCTTGATGGAACAAAAAGATAGAAGCCTCAAGTTCAATAGAAAATTCAAGGTACTACCTCATTACTGTGTTGGTAGTTTCAATGCATCCACCAGCTGTGCAACAGGCACGGGAGCTCTTGTGGGCTGATGTCCCAGTGCTCATTGAGTTAACCTTGGGATGTCCACAACTGTGTCCAGCCACCCCTCAGGTCTATGAAGAGAAGCTGAGACAGTTCTCAAGTGTCATTAATTTGTAGGAGGAGGGAGGCATCTCATGTTAGTTTATTCTTTCTTTTCATTTCTTCCCCCTGCCTCCCTCCCAAAAGGTCATATAGTCATATAGTAATATAGTCTTACAAAGTCTAGAGTCATGTTATTTTGAGGTTTGTCATGTTAGAATGAAAAAGGAGAAATAATCTAAAAAGATCCTGCTTTGTTTTCAAACTAGAAATTTTAATTTCAAACTTGGAAATAAGAAAGCGGTAGGTATGTGGTATGACCTGCTCTTGCAGGTTTTGTGCTGCATTACTGAAGTGCTACTGGAGGGATTACAGGATCATTTTTCTCTTTAATTCTGATATTTATTGCCCTCTCTGATGCTAAGTTTGTTATATGAACACCAGCCAAGGATGTTCCTAGACTGACCTATTCACTCACGTAAATGACATTAATAAATATTTCTTTTTCACTTTTACAGGTTATCGAATCACTCGGGATTATTATATACAAAGCCCTGGACTATGGGTTGAAGGACAACGAGGAGCGGGAATTAAGTCCTCCGCTGGAGCAGCTTATTGACCACATGACTAATACCACTGAAACAGAGGGGAGCAGGGACGAAGGATACGATGCTCTGGATGAAGGAGCGGAGGATGATGACGATGATGACAAAGAGGAAGTTGAGGCCATTCATTCCTATAAAGATGTCATGAAGGTACAGTCATGGGCAGTTGATAGGATATTTCACTGGTTATATCAGTGAGAAAATCGACACTATTCTCGGTGTTACTGTTGGGTGTGATACCGGCTGTATCATTTTCCGCTTTCCCTGCTCGTTCTGCAAGGTTTGCTTGCACACATGACCCACAGCAGTATTTCATGTTTGACAGTAAGCAACAGGAAATCTATGACCAACTTCATCTTTGGATGGACCATTGACACCACTGACTGTTTTCATCCACGCACTGGGTAGTCAGCCTTCCAGCGTAACGTCTGTCGAATTGCTTTGCGTACACTCGGATACTTCATGGGCTGTTTCAATTAATTCACCTTTTCATTAGTGCAGAATTAGTTTAATTATTCCTTATCAGTTTCTTCCTTTGCCACCCTGCTCTACTGAAGCTGGGGTGTGTTTTTATAAGAGTGGCTCATGTGTGGCTCAAGTGAGTCAGGAGACAGCATTTCACTGATGGTCGTTATGGTTGTGGTTCTTGACCTGAGTTGTGAGATCTGGAAATGCAGCTGATGAATTTTAATTGCAACAGGTTCTTTAACCTGATCTGGGCTACCATGAACAATTATGTAAAAGTATTAACCTTCTGTTTTCTATAGAGTAGACTTCAGTACAAATTTTAGAGCCCAGTGAGCTCTTGGTAGAGACAGAGGTATTAATAAGTGTGGATTTTGACAAAATTTTTGTGATTGGTTTACTGTGTAAATAATCTGAGAGTTTAATACAAGTTGGAAACTTTTATGCTAATGTGAACTCTGTATGCTGCTGCTTTGTAAATGCAAGTCATGCCTAAGAACCAGCAGCTTAGTGTGTCACAGAAAGTAAGAGCATAGTGGTGGAAGCTGAGATTAGAAGAGTGTCCTGGCAGCACATCAGGACGCCTTATAACACAGAAAGAAGACGGACACACCCACACTAAACCCCACCACTTCTGCTGGGTTGACAGTAAAGAGGAAAGCTCTTGGGAGACTGGAATGGGAGTAATTTTTGTTTGAGATGCTTTCTTATCCTCCTCGCATCAGAAGTAATGCTTAATGCCTTTGGTTTTTCTCCTGCCCTCAGAGAAGCAGGGGTCAGAGAGAGAGATGATTGAAACAGCCTTTTGTTCCCCAGTGATGGAGAGGGCCTGGCTGGCTGAAGTGCTGTCCCCTTCAAGTCCCTGCCTGTCCCAGCCATGCTGAGCCGGTGCTCTCACTGCAGACAGGAGCAAAGGTTGCTTTGCTCTCTCCTTCCTCTGCCGCTCCTCATCACCCAGTCACCTTCTCTAGAAGTGGCCGGCAGCAGCACCCTGCTAAACCCCCGTGGGAGCTGCTCCAAACAGCACGGTATGACGTACAGGATAGATGCCATATAGCCCCTTTCCCCAAGTTTGGCAAAAATGCCAACCCAGTTCTTGGGCATAGGCGTCCGCCCCATTGCTCAGCAGTTTCCAGGTATGAGGAGGGACCTTGCTTACGGTCAAAGTTGGATCATTAGAGGAAGTTTTGCTTAGTGCTGTGGCAGAGGAGACCTTTGTATACACAGAGCTGAGGGCAGTGGCTCATAGAAGCGATTGTTTTGCAAGGTGTTTACCTGATTT
Source organism: Baryphthengus martii (assembly GCA_013396935.1). Lineage (NCBI taxonomy): Eukaryota > Metazoa > Chordata > Aves > Coraciiformes > Momotidae > Baryphthengus > Baryphthengus martii. The sequence continues at coordinate 73,364 of VWZK01015727.1, forward strand.
CCGCAAACAAGAGAAGAAAAGTTTGAAAAACTTTGCTGAATGGCTTTGGTTACACCGGTACACATCCCTGACATACAAAAAGCATAGGAAATACTTGGTCAGCTTTCAGCTGTTAAGGTTGCTGAATGGTGTCTTTCTGGTTCTACTTTGTTCTGATTCTACTGCTCTGAGGTACCTGCCTCTTTATATGTTTTAAAATCAGCATCTTACATTTTAACTTTAATCATATTTTCTAATAATTTTTTATCATTCTGGAAAGTTACGGCTTTTGTGACTCCACCCTAGTGAACTGAAGTGCAGCCATCATTTCGCCATCATCCTGACTTTTGCTCCTCCATCCTCTGGAGTTTGCTTTTCTTGCTGTTGTTGCTTTTGCCTAAATTATTTGCTGCAGGCTTAACCCTGCCACTTGCCTTTATTCCCTACTCTGTGTCGTTGCTACATTGACTGCAGTAGAACAGCAGCATCATTCTGCCATGTTTTTGACATGACCGTGGATTTATCAGAACCTTTTTGCTTGACTTCGTATTTTTTCAGAAGTAATACCATGTTATACTTGTGACTTGTTATTTTTTATTATTTTTTTTTCCCCAGCAGTGATAACCTATGTTGCAGGCTACACCCTTATTTACCCAGTGACTGTTTCACAACAGTAGTGTGTGGTCTTGTGACCATGAGGCTCAATTATTGTAATTCCTTTTTGGCAAGGCTCACTGTGAAGCTTTCTCCTCTGCAGTTTGTAGGGAATGCTGAAGCAGGTTTGCTCCTTGAATCAAGCTACTGTCCTTCTTGCCTATCCTGCAGTCTCTGAATTGCAAGCTTGGAAAGTGATAAAGATGACCTGTGTGCTACTTATATTGATTTTTAAGGGTTTTAACTTAATAGTCTCCAGTATGGGCATGATTTTGTCCTTGAAATGTGATTATATGTTTCATCCTTCTCCAGAAAGTGTCATTGACAGATCCAAGGCCTGTCTGTCTGATTTTTTTACCATTAATCGCTACTGTGGGTGAGCCTATTTGTCATTAAACACAGAGATAGATAAGATGTGTCAGGTTTTCCTGTAATGTGAAGTAGGAAAGGTCAATCCTGAACCCTCCCCTAACTTGGGAAACACTAAGTAATGTGGTGACCACCTATTCCCAGGAACTGGGAAAAGAGTAAGTGCTAAGTAGTACTGCCAAGATCATCATTGACAAAGCTCCTGTTTGGAGAAGACACAGACAACCTTTTGTGCTGCTTCTTGGTGTGTTAGCTGATTGGGCTTTTGATTTCCATGGCAGGACTGACCTGTTGCACACTCAATCTGCTGGTTTTAAAAATGCATCGATGAGGAGAGGGGATGGTGTTTGCCAGACGCATAACTTTTAGTCCTTGCTGTGTGTTGGATATGGCAGCTCTAGTGTGAAGGGAGGGAGAGAGGGAGTCCGTAAGGATGGATGTTCTCAGGCAGATGCTTTCCTTGTTTGGGACCCTCATAGAATCATCAGGGTTGGAAGGGACCTTAAAGATCATCTAGTTCCAATCCCCCTGTCACGGGCAGGGACACCTCCCACTAGAGCAGGTTGCTCAGAGCCCCATCCAACCTGGCCTTAAAAGCTTCCAGGGATGGGGCTTCCACCACCTCTCTGGGCAACCTGTTCCAGGGTCTCTCCACCCTCGTGCGGAAGAACTTCTTCCGAATATCCAATCTAAATCTCCCCTCCTCTAGTTTGGATCCATTCCCCCTTGTCCTATCACTGCCCAACATCCTAAAAAGTCCCTTCCCAGCTTTCTTGAAGGCCCCCTTCAGATCCTGGAAGGCCACAAGAAGATCTCCTCAGAGTCTTCTCTTCTCCAGACTGAACAACCCCAGCTCTCTGAGCGTGCCTTCATAAGAGAGGTGCTCCAGCCCTCTGATCATCCTCGTGGCCCTCTTCCCTGCCCTCACCCGCAGGACATACACACCATGCGCTGATGGTACAGGAGATCTGTACGTCTCAGGAGTGCCAGGTTCTCTGTGCGCATACAGAAGGACAGAAGTGTACCTGCACGGTAGTCCTGAGGGGTCAGGAACACATCAGGTTGACAGCACATGCACAGTTTGGGGAGCTCTTGGGTCAACAGAGGATATGGACTGAGTAGACCTGACTTGCTGGGCGGTGTTGGGCTTGCTAAGGGTGTGTGAAGTCCTGTCATGTGGCACCTTTATCACGGCGTGTGGCCCTCCCTGATACTGAAACGAGATGATGCAGTTTATCAACTTCTTCCAGACTGTGCTCAAACCCTAATTCCACTCCTAATCTTAATGTTATCTCCCTCCTTATCCCACAGATCTCTGCAGCCAGATGGTTTTAACCAGCACCACTTTTCATGTTAACGTGGAGGCACTTTCTAAGCTGCAGTTTATCCGTATCTGCTGGCCTGAGCCCCAACCCTCAACCTAGTTCCAGTATTATCTTTTATTCTAGGCCAGCACCCCTTTCTAATTCCAGAGGTAAACAAAGCCACATAACTCTTTGATAGCAGGTTTTAGTTTGTGCTGCTATTTGCTGGGCTGAACTGCCATCCTAGCCCTGTCGTTTCTTCCAGCTTTGAACGTCATCGCAGCCAGGTCACTACTCCCAACGCTACCTTGGCTCTCCTTCAGCGCAGAGGTGTTGTCAGTCGCATCTGGAAGTCGCGGTACTAACCTTTGTCGCTGCCTCTGCTGCCTTTTTTTCTGCAGGTTTTGTAGAATATACATAAAGAGGCAGTGATCTTCCTGAACCAACATTCACCTTTCATGCCGAAAGTTAACTCAGCTTTAACAGGAACCTCACCTGTAGCCAAACTACACCTTCTTGTCTCAGTGACAAGTACAGGTGGATGGCCCCTGGTGCTCAGTGGCCTCTGGTCTCAGGCCTTACCTAAGCAATCACTTCTAGGTAGTGCACTAATAATGTTTGTTAATTCTGACCAAAAATTAACTGTTGTGCAACTGCTGTTTCACCAAGATGAATGAGTGGCCCAGGTCCCATAGTAAACAAAAGTTGTACTTAAGAAATCTTCATGTTGACCTTTTAATTAGTATGAACATTGGTTTGAGAGCAGCATGTGCAGTATTGTGTTATCTTGCTATGACAAATATAAACGAGATTACAGTTTGCAGTATTTTTAGTGGTTGAAATTCACGTTTGTGTTTTGCTTGTAAGCAAAGAGGAAGAAGAAATTACCTTTCTGTGCAAAACCTTCCCATATTTCAGCTATTATACTTGTTCTTTAGTCATTGACAGGGTCTCTAAAATGAGAAACTCGGAAGTCTCAGTGTCCTGTATGTCTTGGTAGTTTGAGTATGGGTGATACTGATCTGCTTGTGTTTTGTTTTGAGTTCTCTGGCGTGTGTAGAGTTGGAGAGGAAAAGGAGAATATGTTCTGTCTCCGTTCAATTGCAGGTGGGATGAGAAAATTGACATTTAGACCTAAGAAATTTGGAGGCTCTCTCTGAGGGCATACATACCATCATCTACATGGTATGAGCCCATGTAAGTATAATATGGGAACCTGTCAGAGAGGAACCAGAAAATGGAGTTAAAAAACAAATCCAGGTATTTGTTTATGACAGTTAAAGAGTTAATGTTACTGGAATTGAAAGGCCCATAATTTTGCCTAGTCCACAAGGTTAAAATTAGTAAGATGCAGCTTTCTGTGAGTGTAATTCTGTTTAAGGCTGGGTTGGCTTTAGCATTTTTATATGAGCCTGCAGAACAGTGTTTAAGCTTCATTTCAAAACAAGCAACTTGCAGCATACCCTGTAACTTTCTCTGAAGCTGGTGAGTATTTTTGAGCCTTACAGAGGTGATAATAAATGCCTTAAATGTTGTCAGTACGTTTTGTATTAAAAAGAAAGGCAACATTGGGCATTTGTGAAGATCGTTACGTTCAGTAAAGACAAGTGATCAGCTCTCTTCTCTTGAGTCCTGTTCTTAGTGTACTTAAATGTCACATGCTAGTTTTTATCTTGATGCATTTTTTTTTACAAAAAGATGATCTATGTCTCCACATGTTGATGAGTGGAAAAAACCCTGAAGTTACAGTGGGCTGGAAGTCCTCGTTTCCCTTCACTTCTGTTGTCGCAGTACCTGAGCTTGATTTATTGGCTTTACCAAAAAATAATCATCATCTACTTGTGGCTATTCAGTTGTTCACACAGACCTGGTGTCTGACACTCCTTTTGTAGCATTGAGGAACCTCTTGTTCCAACTGTTTGAGTCCCTGAAAGCTCAACTATCTAATTTTTCTACTACTTGAGTTCTGAGGGGGCAGATTCTCCTTTGGCTACTCCTTTTTGCGGTTTAACGCTTTGGGGACTGTAAGCTAGAAGGAAACCCAAAGATCTCCCAAAATGATTTTGTGAACAACTCCCCATATCACACTGCTATGACAGGGCCCCCCAGCTGGATGCCCCTGGGGAGTTAGGACTTCTGAAGGTGGACCTTTATGGTGCTGGTCTGAGCAGGTAGATGACTTGTGTTGGCCCACTCCCTGGCCACCCTTTCTCTCTGTGCTGCGCTGACAGAAGTGACACCTCTTGAGTTCAGCAGCAAAGTCCCAAGGACCAGTGCTCATCTCCTGTGCTCAGTGATTTAAAAAGATCCCCTCTGATGCTTTTACCCTGCCAAAGCACACTGACTGAGGGTACACTGCTTTTATCAACTACCCAGTGTCTTCAGACAGACGCACAGACATTGTGAAGAGCCCAGAAGAACAATTGCTGAGTTTGGGTTATCAGAGAAGTATATCAGTGTTGACTGAATAGGACCCATCCACAGGCATTTTTCTTATTCCTTCACCATTCCTTGAGCTAACTTGAAGTTGTCTTAGAAATGACCTAAACCTGCTATTTTTCTCTTGTCCAAGCAAGCCCTTGTACGTTGTGGTTATTCATTCAAACCAGAGTGTGTTTCTTCTGTCTGTGCTGTCACCTTGGCTGGGATCCATGTCACCTACATTTAGTGAAAGCATCAAAGCATCCCGAAACGCTTGCTTGGTTTGGGGTTGTTTTTTAACTCCATCAGTTCCTGTTTTACCTCAAACATTTGTGCAGACACAAGTGAGGGACTGGTGGAGTGAGCTGTGCTGCTGAGGGCAGGCTGTGCAAAATAAAGCACAAGTGTCTCTCTGCATTTTTGAGCCTTCGTAATGTGAGCGATAGCTCCGTCTTGTTGGTTTTAAAATAAAACTATTTAACAACAATAATGGGGCTTTGATTTGAGGTACTTTGTAAGCAGCTGCAGAGTGAGTGGATCGATGGCAACTGAAAACTCTGCAAGTGGAAGATAAGTAGAAGTGGAAGTAATTTTGTACCGTTCTCAACGTTTGTTTTGAGTGGTTTTGCTTAGAACTGCATTATACCAAATGTGCTGGCAAGGAGCTTGTCCCTCGTGACTGTGGTCTTCCCATTAAAAAAAAGAAGAGCTTTCTTCCCCCCGCTTGCTTTAATAATTCTCATACAGAGCAATGAAAGCATCTCTCCCGTCATCACAGGCTTAGATGGATTGAAGAGTCGTATTCCAGGCTGGGAGACAAAACAAAATCACCTTTTCTGTGGTGATTTTTATCTTCCCATTATGGCTCACAGTAACACATCTATACCAGTTAAAAACCCGTGTACCCATAATTCACATAATTATACTGGTATGACCTGTCTAAGGTCTAAAATGGTCTCAGGAATTCAAGAAGGTGTCCAACGAAAACAGGAAACACAGATGGAGTGTTCAGATTGTTTTAATGTATGGGGAGGTTCGAAGACACCTGAAATTGGTGTGTGGCCTTTATGCATCTAAAAGAAGCAGAGCAGGGCATGGACTTTTTCCCCATCTGTTTTATGCTGCAGTTATTATAAATAATTTATACATGGGTAAAAATAAAGTTTCAGTATTTAGTGGAGGCAGAAAGATTCTTAAGTGGTAATGGTGGCCTGTAGTGCATAAAATGCAGAATTTGTCATGACAAAGCTCCAGTTGTTTTCCCTTCAAAAATACAAATGTCTAAAACATGCAAACCCAAGTTAGAAATAACACATCTGAATAGGAGATTCCATCTGAAGTATCAAAGAACCTGTGTTAGCCTGCGCTGCCTAAAATAGACTCTGGAGACTAAAGTAGATCAATGAGTGTTTGCTTTTACGAGGTTCATTTTGTTTGATCAGATTAGTTTGGAATTCTAACTAATGACTGGAAATCAGCATAATGGTCAATTAACACAAGAGTGCTATAGTCACCCATAACAAAGTACAAAAAAAAAAAAAAAGAGCAGAACTGCTGTTGCAAAAGTGACCCATATCTTCTCTGCCCTCCGGATTAACTCCAGTGCTCAGCTGGGCGATGCAGACTGACCTCTCCAAAGCTGAAGGATCTATCCGACCGTTTCTCCCTCCAACTCACAGCCACCTCCCATCTCCTGGTGTTAAAACTGAGACGTGCACAGAAGGCTGTGATGGTTTTTTTTCAGATTCACTGTCAGCCTGGTAAAGGGAGTAGATCTGCTCAGAAGAATTAGCCAGGACAGCAGCTTGTCGTACGTTAGGGCTTGGCAAAGGTTCATCTCGTCCGAATCGAGTTTACACCCATGTAGACTTTGCGGTCTGGGATGTTCACGGTGTTGCCGGTAACTTTTTAGCTCTCCTGTCTCTTTTCACTACTTTAAAAAACGCAGGCCCTTTTTTTTATACAGATTCACACGACATGTTCTGTCATGTCTGTAAGGCACAAATGTTCTTTGATTTCCACAGAATGCCAACATCCCATAGGGCATATCCCCTGTGCCTTACTAGTACTGCTTGTATTCTCTGAGGCTCTGAGCAACCTGCTCTAGTGGGAGGTGTCCCTACCCGTGTCAGGGGGCTTAGAACTAGATGATCTTTAAGGTCCCTTCCAACTCATATGATTCTATGACTATTTACATTATGTGCCAGATACGTGTTTTAGTAGAGAAGTAAATTAATGGTGACATGCAAAACTGCCACACAATTTTCTCTCTCACACAGTGTTCCGTGGTGAAGGTTGCCAGTAGCTGCCCTCACAGACCATATTCAAAACTGTAGATTAACTTGTTTTTTGTGGGTTTTAAGTTGTTCATTTACAGCTCTTGTTTGAAATTGGCTGTTCTTGTAGCTGCAGTGCTCTACGGGCACCAGAGAAGCAGGATTTATGGAGTGGGAGAGATCTTCTTAATTATTGGCTGGAGTTAAATATGTTAGTCCTTCCGGGCTGAAATGAAAGGTCCAACAGCAGAGTCTCCAAGTGCTTGTCCGCTGTAAATTTTGGAATCTCTTAACTTCTGTGAGGTGTTAGAACCTCACAATCCAGCACCCCATTCAGGAGAGGGGTTAAGAGGAAAAGTGGCTGTGGAAGCTTTGCCTTTCCCACTTCTTGCCAGGAAAGAAATGACTCGATTTAAGGATGCTCAGGTTTTTCTTACTGATCACAGTTGTGTAAAAAAACCACGGGGGCATCACTTGCCGATCTTGCTGGTTTAGAGTCGCTTTTAGGATGATATAATTGCGTTGCCAAAGAAAATGGAAGCAGCATAGATGCTGCAAAATTACATAATACCTTACAGAGGCATATTGTACGGTAACAGCGACATGGGAAAAGTAAAGAAACGAAGTGAGGGCCCTTTAATTAAGCCACTGTGATTTTCTTGCTTTTGAATTATTCAAGAGGGAGCCTTGGGCTTGAGGCAAAGTTTCTTTTACTGCATTTATTTCGGTGCTGGTAACAGTATTAAAAAAAATGAAACATTCAGAGGAAAGTTGCTTGAAATGACTTAAAAGGACCACGAATTTTCCAAAATAGTCATCTCTATTTCAGCTTTGTGGTTTTTTTTAATATGCTCTCGATTACTGTGTTCCAGTGATACCATTTTCTGCTCCCCTTTGCTTAGTGTACTGTCGTGTGCTGTATTTTAAAAAAAGACTTCTGTGAGAGAAGACCATTTGATACAAAGAAATAAACAGTTTGGGGTAGATTGTGCTGTCCCCTGAAGATCTGAATCTAAAAGTCAGAATATTCTGTTTATCTCGAAGGTTGGTATGAAGACAGGGAATGCATTTTTAGTAAAAGGATTTTTACAGTAGGTTTCTGTTTAAACCATGTGGTTGCAACATCCGTGTATAGTATTGTAATTGAAACAGTCTTAAGGTGCAGCTTTCAAAAGACCGTTGTCCGCAGGATGCATGACGCTGAGAGTATTTTAATGAAATCACAGACTGGTGTGGGTGGGTAGAGACCTTTACAGGTCATCTAGTCCAACCCCTCTGCACTGAACAGGGACAACTTCAACTAAATCAAGTTGCTCAGAGCCCCAGCCAGCAAAATGTTTCCAGGGATGGGGCTTCTACCACCTCTCTGGGCAACTTGGGCTGGGATCTTACCACCCTTAGCGTAAAAGACACTTTCCTCCTCTCTAGTCTGTCTCTCCCTCTTTTAGTTTAAAACCATCACCCCTTGTCCTGTCCCAACAGGCTCTGCGGAAAAGAGTGTTCCCATTGTTCTTATAGGCCCCCTTTAAGTACTGAAAGGCCACAATAAGGTCTCCCAGTTTTAAAAGATTGATTTGTAATTATTTTTAATGAAATAACATAGTGGGAAAAGCAGCGTTCTTCTGGGTGACGGCTCCAGTGAATTTCTCAGGTAGTTTTAGCATTGCCTTTTTGCATCGCTCGGGCCATCCCGTCCCAAAGCTTGTGCGTCCGTGCAGGTGACTCTTGTAGGTGTAGTTGTGGAGAACTAATTGAATATTTTAATCTAGCAGCCTTTACTAGTAACTCACAATAACTTGTGCAACGGTGCAAAACCGTCCCAAGGGATAAAATCCTTGAATCCACAAAGTTTGCCAGAGCATGTGTTGAAAGGAAGAGGAAGGCTAAGCCTGGGTGCTCTAGTCATCTAGTCAGCAGGCACGGCAATTCAGGGATGTTGTGTGAAGCAAACCAGCAGAGCTGAGTAGCAACCACAGCTACTCATTGTTTGGAGACTCAAACTAAGTCATATAAAAAAGGAAGATTTAGCTGAGGGATCGACAAGGGCAGGGAGCTAAGGGATGGCACTAAAGGAGGCCGGCTGCACTCTGGGGCAACGCTTCATACGCTGCTCTGAGCTTGCTTTGTGTGAAACCTGTAAAGAAAACCCTAGGAAAACTGTTTTTGGAAGCCTGGCTGGCTGGAAAACAGAGGAGGTTTTTTGCCTTTGCCCTGAAGAGAGAACAAACTCCTTTGTTTTATTGTTATTTATGTATCTGTATCTCTGAGACGGAGGCTATAAACTTGATTTTAAACACTAGAAAAACAAGGTGTTTGTTTTGTTGTTATTGAGTTCATGATGGCAAAGAAGAACAAGCTACTTTAGGTGATTTAAGCCAAAAGAGAGTTCTGTGGTTTTTTGCCTGGCTTTCTCTTAGGACAAAACAAGCTCGGAGCTGGGATGAGAAGGTCCTAATGAGCATGTGGTGTTTGTTTTTCCTTTCCAGCATGCCAAGGTTTCTTGGTGTGAGCACTAAGACCAACACTTGCTTTGGATGAGCAAATTCTCATTAAGCCAAATCTGATTATGAACTGGTCTCTTCTAATCAATTCATGTCAATCAGCCCGTTATATCGTACTTGGTGTGTAACGAGCCTCATATATGTATTTTATACAGTCACACACACTTGCACAGGAGGTATAAAATGTCACCGTCCTCAATCCACTTTTTAAAAAGGAAGAGTTATAAGGTAATGTTGGAAAACAAGATGGCATTGAGGGAAGAAAGTGAGCTTTAAGGTTTGGGGTTTTTTTAAAAAACTTTGACTTCTGCAGTAGCACGTGGTATAAGCAAACATAAACCCCCTGAAATTCAGGAGAGCATGGACATGATTTATTAAGTCTTTTCATGTCTGGTCAGCGGAATCATGTCACAGTAGAAATATTTTTAGTGGCTCAGAGGTTAAATAAATAAATAAATAATGTTTTCCAGGCAACGCACACATCTGGCCTTAAAAATACTCAGTGAGTTAATTTTGCCCGTCTGTTTGTGTTTAATTTCTTATAAACCTATGCAGAAAGTGAAGAGCTTCCTTTACCTTAACGTGATCAAGAAAGCAGGAGACAGTTTATGTAAATCCCTTTAATGTAATTTTAAAGCAGCTTTGAACGTGACAAGTGTTGAAGTGAATTATGTTGATAGACGGGTTTCATTAATTAAAGTGATGTCATTTGGTGTCTTAAGGAGTTGTCCTGATTTTTCATTCTGGGCAGTGTAATTGAAGGTCAACACGTGGTCTGCTTTACTTTGAAAGTAACCACTGTGCTCCTTGTAAAAAGGTGATGTCAGTCCTTTTCACATTTGAGTGTGTTAGTGAGCAAAGGAGAGGCTTTTATTGGGGTTCCTTCCCCTGGAAATAGTGCTTGCTACGTTCGGAGCTGAGGCACTTTGCCGGGGACTTTCCAGTGAAGAGTGTGGCTGCCAGAAGCACTTGGCTTCACGGTGTCACCTTCAGGAGAAGCGCTGAAATCTGTCCTTACGGGAAATCTTTACTAAAAAAAAACAAAACCCGCCAAATAGTTGCAAATATTGTCCTTCCAAACACTCTGGTTGTTTCTCCTTTCCTACCTGGGCCCGCTTTTTGTCACAAGTGGCTGAAGGAGAGGGGGAGAGGGGACATGCCTGCTCCTTCCAGGTGCTGTCCTGGTGGCCAGGGGATGGATGCATGGCTCCTATCTGCCCTTGGCCTGCCTCTAGAGTCAAGTGAGCAGGTAGAACAGGATGGGTGTCTCTGTCACGTCCGGGACACCTTCTGCCATAAAGATGAAACTGGAGGGGTTTGTAATCCCCCACTGGGTGTTACTTCTGCCTGGGTTCACAGCAGCCAACTGCTGAGGTGAGATAACTGGTGAGGTAACTGTGCCACCCCCCACTAACCTCTATTGTCTTACATGCCTACCGCAATAAAATGATTAATAATTTTCTTTGCCACTCTGGCAGATAAAGATAAACTCTCTTTGAGGCTAATTTGGCAGCCGTCTAGGCCTTTTAATGAAGATGCTGCAAGCAGAGTGGTTTCTTGGCAGTTCCTTGCTGGTGTCGTGCACAGTTTGAGGGAACCGAAGTCGTCATTCTCGTGGGACCCTGACATATCACGGAATAGCGGGAGTTGGAAAGGACCTCTGGGCATCATCTCACCCAACCCCTCTGCCAAAGGAGGATCACTCAGAGCAGCTTGCCTAAGATTGCATCCAGGCAGGTTTGGAATCTCTCCAGAGAAGGAGACTCCACAGCCTCTTTGGGCAGCCTGGGCCGGGGTTCTGGGACTCTCAAAGGAAAGAAGTTTTTCCTCACGTTCAGCTGGAACCTCCTGGCTTCCAGTTTGCGCCTGTTGCCCCTTGTCCTGTCACAGGGCACCACTGAAAAGAGTCTGGCCCCATCCTCTTGACCTCCACCATTTAGCGCTTGCTCAGCATTGATCAGATCCCTTCTCAGTCTTCTCTGCTCCAGGCTAAACAGCCCCAGGTCTCTCCACCTTTCCTCATTGCAGAGATGCTCCAGTCCTCTCCTCATCTTCATAGCTTCTACTGGACTCTCTCCAGTAACTCCTTGTCTCTTGAACAGAGGAGCCCAGAACTGGACCCAATACTCCAGAGATGGCCTCACTAGGGCATAGTAGAAGGGGAGTAGAGCCTGTGTTGACCTGCTGCCCACACTCTTCTTAATGCACTTCAGGAGACCATGGGCCTTCTTGGCCACAAGGACGCATTATTGGCTCTTGATTATCCACCAGGACTCCCTGGTCCTTCTCCATGGAGCTGCTTTCCAGCAGGTCAACTCCTCCCCTGTACTGGTGCAGGGGGTTATTCCTCCCTAGGTTCAGAACTCCACACGTATTGAACTTCATCAGGTTCCTCTCCACCCAGCTCTCCGAAGGATACTGGCAAAAAGTCCTTTAGAAACACTTAGTTTGGAGCTTTTTGACAAGAGGGTGATGTTTTCTCCTCTCTTTGCTGGCAGAAGCAGCCGTAAGCTTTAACACTTGTCAGTTTTAGCAGAGTTTTTGTGGGTGTGACAGTACATTCTAAATTCAGTTCAGAGCTGGCAACAAACTCCAGTTGAGGCACTTTGGCAGTGTCTTAGATTTCTCCCTTTATCCATCGCTATCAAGTTCTTCTATATGAAATTGATGTTAAACCGGCTTTCCTCTTCCTGAGGTAGCAATGTTTGAAACAGCTTTATATATTTGCATTTCTAGCTGCCTCTACCTTGCTCCTTACCCTTGTTTAGTTTAAAAATAACTGCCCTGAGTTTCAGCCCTTAAAAGTGGCTTTATTATGGTAGCTCAAAGAGTTACCCAAGAGTAGCAGTTGGTCTTTGACTATATACAGGAGAGTGCTGTGCCGTGATCACCCCTTTGATAACCTTCCTCTCCATGGGCTGAGGTCACTACAGTATTAATTACCTTCCAGAGATTTCATTCCTTTCATATTTCTACTTTGGTAAACATATCATGAAAAAGCATCTCTTTCAACAGACAGGTAGAAGGTGCCTCTGCCAGTGCCAAAGGTTTTAAAGATGCCTTTGAAGAACGGAGCTGGGAATTCCTGCCTGACTTGCAGAGATACCTCTCATGGTACATGACTCAGAGCAGGTAAATAATTATCTCTGGTGCAGGTCCTTCGAATACTTGGCACAAAAGAGTTTAATTCTTTTAAGAGCCGTGTTTGGAAACAAAGCACTCGTGCAGCAGTTGGCTGCAGAACTAGGGGTGTGATTTGCCTCCTTCCATTTTCTTATTTTCCCTTCAGATAGTAAGATTTTGATGGAAGAGGTGACTGGTGGCTGAGTTGTAGTGTGTGGGGTTTTTATTATTCTTTTTGAGTATTTGTTTGTTCCCTTAACTACTTTCTGCCAAGGATGCATCCTTTTTTTAGTGCAGATCATGCTTGTTTCTACAACGCTCCTTCTTAGATAACAATGGTAAGACTTATCTATCTGATGTGCTTGAAATAACCTAAAGTGCAAAATTATTTTATGTTAATTAAAAGCAAGGTAATGAGAGTTGCAAAGACTCTTCAAATACTTTGTGTTTCTTTTTAAATGCCTTTTTTGTTTGTTTTGGGGTGTGCAAAGAAATTGATTTCAAAAAGAATGCTCAGCATTGGAAAGTGCAAGTAGCTCTTTTTGAAAATGTCACAAACTTTGCTTGGTTTTGCAATCAGAGATTGACTGAGGTGCGTGGCATTGCCTCCTTCTAAAAACGACATCTTTTGGAATAAGCAAACTAACAGTTGGAAAGAATAGCCAAACCCTAGGGAAGAAGGAGAAATATTTCTGAATTTAGTTTATTAGCAAGAGAGGATCTCTCTTTCTCTATATCTTTGAGTTCTCATGTTGAGGTCTGTGTTCTTCATTGTTTTTAGAGTTAACGACTCCTTCTTATCCCCTCCAAGGAGCCATGTTGTTAAATTAAAACTGACGTATTTTAAGATTGGAGCAAGAGGTCAGCCTTTAGATGGTACCAGAATCGTCACAATCTCTTCATTAGAAATAATGAATATTATATTTCACATGTAACAGTGCGAGCTCAGGACCTAAGACTTCCAGAAAACCACCAAGTATTACAAGACAGAGAATAATTCACTGTGGCTGTCCATTCTAAATTTTCATTTGGAAACTGAAATCTTATTAGCAGATAGGAGCGGACCAACACCAATGGACCGACAAAGCAGGGTTACGATGGAAAAATACGCTTTAGCATCCTACGCGATTTCATCAGCTGTGACTTTGATCCAGAATTTTTTTATTTTCTTCATGGGAAAAGATTCCTGACCCACTCAGTGGGCTTTGCATTGATCTCAGACCTCAATCAGCTAACTAGACTTGGTAATTCCTAGTGTCACGAAGGTCTGAGAACACATGCAGCATGAGCTGCGAGGCTACTGCTGTGGTGGAGCCCCTACAACAGGACTCCAGTCCACACAGTGTAGGCTGAGGGCACTTTGGGATGTACGGAGTGGCCTTGAATATCTGACAGAGCGCTGCCCTTGGCAAGAAATGCCTGGAACCAAAGCAGAGGAGCAAAGCTGCCTTTGCCTCAAGTCTCTGAGCCGTCAGGGCTGTATAAACACCATCTGCAGTCCCTACTGGTGGTCAGTCCCTCCTATATAAAGCCATTGACTCTTGATAATTCAGTTTCTAGTGATTACCATACTGGAGAGAATTTCCCGGAATGGAATGTGCGCAGGGGGAAAGGGCAAAAAAGGGCAGCACCACTAGAAACGGAGGGAATTGAGGAGAAAATAACACCTCTTGAGTTCTGATTTGTTGGATATCTGTTCTGCTTGAGTAAGGAAGGATATATATTCAAATCAGAATTGCAGTCTTTTATTTTTAATCAGTTAATTTAATCACTAAGTTGTGGGCTAAATAATTTTGTTCATACCTATCTTAGAGTGGCGTATATATACATACATATATGTATGTGTATATACATTCCTGTAACTAATATGCTTGATAAGACAATTGCAATGTGGATTCAATGAGTATAAAATAATAAAAATAAATGTTAAGCATACTTGCCTATAAGAAGAGGGAGAATTTTTCTGTAGGCCTTTTTCATGCAGAGTTTCAAGACCTAATTTCCCTGACAAAGGTGCTACAAATAAGGAGTACGGCACAGATGAAGGAATAGAACGATTCCATACGCTGATATCTAATGAAAAAAAACCCAACAAGACTGGTTAGAAATTGCTGGATTATTCATTGGGAGCGAAGTTTAAAAGCTTGTTATGTTTAGTATTGCGTTTTGTTTGGTTATGCAGCTGGAAATCTTTTTTGGATAGGAGTAAAAAGTCACGCTTCAGGACAAAACATGAAAGCAAATTATTATTATGCCTACCAAGAGAAGTTTCAGTGCTTTACATAAAAACAAACAAGCTTCCCACACACATACATTTTAAAGCTCTATATGTGAACTGTAAACAGCTGCCAAGGAACATGCCTGTTTTTATTTCAGCTGATATATTTTAATGGGTTTTTAAGTGACTCATGAATAAAACTGCCTCCCATTAATATATTGTCTCTTATTTAGTAAGTTTGCAAACATCTGAACTGTTTAGTAGTGAGATTGATGGACATTATTGAAAAATTAAGAGAGACAACCAACCTCTCTTCTGCATTATTCTCCCTTTCCTTTTCTGCAAAGGAAAAATCTGTTTCAAACCTCTATTTCAGATTTGGTTTCTGATTTGAGAGTCATTCCCCACCATTTTCTGTTGCCTTTTGATAAAATCATTTTCTCTTTTATTCTGTTTTAAAACGTCACTATTTTCTACTGTTTTTCCAGAGGTGCTCTGTGGGTTTTTTCCAAGCAGTACCCTGAGTATCATCGCTGCTTTTTATGTTTGTACAGAGGCTTGGGGAGAGGGGAGGAAAGAAGGGCATCATCCTGCTCATTCTGTGCTGGATATGCGAAGCACCCTGGTACAAAACCACCTCTCCTCTCTTTTCTGCTGGACTGAATTAGTAGTTCCAGTATGAAGACACCCTTCAGCCCTAAGGAAGGCCTGAGAAACGTGGCAGCCAACCATGCAAACTGACATTACAGGGCTGCAACTCTTTGCTGTCAGTTGTTCGGGTCTAAGTAATTTAATAATGTAAAGGGTTGTTCCAGGGCTTAATGGGCTGTTACCCAAACTACAGGTAGCCCTGTGAATATCTGCAGCCATTCCCCTTCTCCTTTAATTATCCAGTTTTATCATGTTTCCCCATCTACTCCACTTCTGAAGGTAGTTTTCTTACCCAGATGCCTCCGTCCCGTCCTTCACGCCGCTGCTGCCGCATGAAATGCGGATGCGTGAGCGGTACCAGTGAGAGCTGCCAAATGTACGTGGAGTTGTTGACTTGTGGAGCAGGGAGCTTTAAGAAATGGTTGCTGCTCACAGGCTAATGAGAGGTTTTGCTAAACGTTGCAGGAGTTGACATTTCACATAAAAGAATGGGAAAAATAGAAATTGTCGGATTTCGCCCTCGCTCGTGAATAATCCCATTGATGCTCCGCTTGAATAGTCAAAGAACAAGAGCTAGCAAAATTCAGATTACTGCATATTTATATTATTAATTCCTCCATTATTTTGCTAAGAAACAACAGAGCACAGTTTCTCTGAAACTAAGAGAGAATGCAGAATTGGTTTTCACTTAATTGGTTCTTTAGAAACAAGCCTCTTTGAGAAGCAGGATGTTATTAGTCCACTTTGTAAAGTCAGTGTAACAATACACCTAGCACATGTTCCACAAACAGCTGTATGTAGGGGGGTGTATTTGAGGCCTAAAAATAGCTTAATATCTTTCAAGAAGAAGTGAGACTTCATGTGAATGTGGCTTTGTCAAGGAGTCTGCAGTAGCACATGAAATTAATCAGTCATTGAAAAATTAATGTCGGAATGTCCAGTGGAAATATCACTGTCTCACAAAAAACATAAGTTGACCTTTGTTAGAAGTTTGTTTCAATAGTCAAGGTCTTCATTCTGTGCTTAGAAAGCTAATAAAGAGTAAGAGTAAGGGTCACTGAGCATGAAAAAAATACAGTATTTGGCTTAAAAACGGAAATGTAGTCAGTAACGTGTACTGTAGTTTGCTTTCCATTTCTTAAACACCCATGGAAGTTTTAAATGTTTTCAGAAGAGTTTCTAATTGTGTTAAGTATTTGTAAGGCTCGTTTCCCTAAAGATAGTATCACATAAATGCAACAGAATACAAATTGTCTTCACCTTTAATTGTTTCAGTCATTGGAAAAGGTTCAAGTTCCTAAGTGAGACAGTTCAGCGAGGTGTTAGTCTTGCAGTTGCTGTCTGTTGAAATTGGATCAAGATTCTCATCACTGCCTAAATTCCGTCTTATAGTGTGGAAAAGTAATTAAGACTCCGCAGAGAGCTGTGAAATGTAAGATTTTAAGAAAGAAAATCAATCACAGTGCTCAGCACCTCAAGGCAATCGGTACCTGGAAGAAACGGTGTCAGGACAAACACTTTGTTTAGAAGATAATAGTGCTGGAGAATCCTTTACTGTCCTTTGCTCAAGATTTCATCCTGAGCATTGTGGAATTCCTCAAGTTTCGCTTTGTTTTTCTAAACACAATGACAGTATGTGAAACAGCACTGCAAGGGAGGAGGCAGATACCTAGTACCATGTTCAGTGACCTGTTGGTAGAAGTCATTTCTTCTTAATATTTAACAAAACTTACATCTTCTAAGTCTATGTTAATACTCCAAGGCTTTCAAACCACCTAACATGCCTGGCCTTTGCAGGCTGGCGGTATGTTTATGTATATCAATATATAAGAATGATAGAATATCAATACCTTGTCTTCGTGGCCCACAGGAAAAAAAAAGAAATCCTTTTCTTCTCGCTGGTGTGTTCATACAGGCCCTCTGCCCAAGTTGACTGCAAGTGGAAGCGCTTTTTGTCTTTCGAAATCTGAATCCCAACAGGCCAGGTGTTTTGATGAAGTTTCTGGTATTTAGCCAAAAAAGTTTTGCCAAACCTACCTGAATTTTAGTGGGTGAGCTGGTTGTATTTTTTTGTAACTTTATGGAGCCCGTAATGGAATATATTCAAACGGATGCAAGAAATGCTGTTTGATCTCTTTGGATCATCTTAAAGGTCTTTTCCAACCAAAAAAAAACCCCAGTTAAACAGTGATTTCTGTTACCACTGCCTTGGCTTGGTGCACTCTGTTTCCTGGTCAATTGAGGATGAATTTGGATAGAGGAGCTGGCAAGGCTGTGGTATTTACATAATGCCTTTTTTTCCTGTGAACCCTGAATGTGGATGGAAGCAGCCTCTAATCTTCTTAGTGATCTAAGCGAAGATTGAACGCTTTGGGTCAAGCTGGGGTTTGGATAGGCTCAGTTAGAAAAAAAAAATACACTTTTTTTTAAAAACCCCAGCTCCTTACGATGGTCGTAAATGGAAATGCTTACAGACCGAGCTGGTGAATATTTCAGTAGCTGGTAATATTTTTGATTATTCACCAGTTTGCAAAGACCACATAATTTGTTTTCAATAATTTGTTTTTCATGCTCTTCGAGACTTCTTGGAAAGAGGACTAACTGCCTTTGTATTAAGCTCTGGGCACCGTTCATGTTCATTCCCCTGGGGATGGTTTTAACTTGTATCATGAGGGATGAAAAGGCAAGTGTCAGAATAAGCAGCGTACTGAGAGGTTACCTTCCCTTGGTGAGCTCTGGATGGATGGCAAAGGCTGCAGACTTGGTCTTCATCCTTCTTGTGTCACGACCGCTGCGGCATGGCGAGAGAAGGAGTTCGTGGGGTGGCTGTCCCCTCATATCTCAGTTATTAAAACATTCGGGCTGTGATTTTTGTGGTGTGTTTCAAACACCACTGTCATAATATTAAAGATTTGGTTTTTGATTTTTTTTTTTTCAAGTGGGTAAACGTCCTGAACTCAGGCTGGAAGTGACATTTTGTACTTGATTTGCCTTGCTTGTCTAGATTTTGCAGTATTTTTTCATGCAGAAGTTACAACTTGTCAGGTGCGCTGAACAACAAGCAAGTACAACATACTAAAATAAATGGGGGGAAAAAAAAATCAGTCTGTCCTATTTGTATTTTCCTTTTTGTTCAGGCTTACCTTCCCCAATCAAGAATTTATGCTAAATCATTTGAGTTAGTATTACCACAAGATGTAATGCATCTTCACATAATACAGGTTCACGCAGAGATTTATTTTGCAGAAATATGAAAGTTAGGAGCTGCTGGCCTTCTAATATCTGCAGCCTAATGTTTACAAACCAAACAGTTTTTTTATGTGGTTGCTTTTATATCTAAGTTCAGCAGCAGGCATTTAATATCTTTTTTTTTTTTTTTTTTTGCTTTACTTCATGTTCAGTAATAGAACCAAGATTATATCCATCCCCTGCTTGAACTTGCCACTGCTGCATTTCATTAACTTTCTCAATGTCTGATGCAAATTGTTTCTAATTAGCATGTTTCTCCATAAATTTTAAAAAGCGCTCTTAAAAACCTCTGTGCCGTCTGTATAATAAAATTTTATTCTCATTTATGAAGACTTGTACCTTTTTATGACCTTTTTGAAACTGCTGTTGTGCTTATAGTTGTTATTATTCCTGTAAATATTATGTTTTAGAAGGAAACTCTTTTTATCTATACTATTATTAGTAACCAGGAATAGCTCACTGAAAACATAGTAAGGCAGATAGAAGACATGATTAGCTATTAAGAGAAAGCAGCAAAAATGAACCATACTCAGAATTTGGTCTTTTTAATGTTTTGGCTTTTTCATGAAGTCAAGGGAAGCATTTAATAGCTTCTATCATTGTGATGTGCGTGCTCACCGGCACACTTTAAAGATGCATCTATTTTGTTTTTTCTCCCTTTACCTGCAAAGGAGATGATACGGTTTATTAAAAAGGAAAAGAAGGAAAGAAAGAAAAAAAGAAAAAAAGAAATGGAGGAGAAGGGGAAAGAGAAAGGAAGAAGAAAGAAAGGAGAAAAAAGAAAGGAGAAAAAAGAAAAGTTGACTGTGTCCTTATCCAGGAATTAATTCGAGGAGGATAAAAATCTTCTGGCCATAATTGTAAAGCAGTATAAAATTTGAAAGTGAGGAATCAAGGGCAGTTTTGTGAACATACCTGCCTTGTGTTCCTGATAAATAAGGGAAGTCAAATACACATACACAAATGTATAAACTTTCCTCACCTATATTCTTTTTTACAATTAAAAGGAGATACAATATGTGGGTACGATAATCAGAATAGGGTATTGAAAGCGTCCAAATTGTTCTTGTAAAAATTTTTTAAAGAAGTTGGCCCAATCTGACCACTGAACTCTGTATTATTACACTGATTGGAAGAAATAAAAGGTAACGAGGGACCTGTGGCCTTAGAAAGCAACTTGTGAGATCGAGCCAATCTAAATCTGACTGCAACCAAAAGCCAGTTGTCTTTTCCCAACTTTTTCCCTTTCTCCTTTTCCCAACTCCTGCAGCGTGTTCCCCTTGCTCCTTTTTGCCTGCCCTACTACGTGTGTGTCCGTGCCATGAAGAATAATTGTCTCCTGCTCCGTTTCCCTCAGATAGTTAATTTTTTTGTCCGGGTGAGTAACCCTCTCAGAGTCAGGGCACGAACTCTGGTGCCAGTGTAAGGGCATCGGTGAACGTGGCCAGCTGGAGGCCACAGGACTGCACCTTTTAGTAGCAGTATGGATTTAAATCAAACTGAAAGCAATATGAAAAAGCAACCTGAACTTGACCTGTGTTGTGCCCCTTGTAACCACAGTGTTCACTGTAATAACAGGAGAGATTTAGATGAATATGCCACTAGGATAATTAAGGGCTCATCTCCTAAAATGCCTTTTGTCTCAAGCTTTAGTTCTGGACATCTGAATGTAGCCACCTACTCTCTCAGATTTTGGCTTGGTCTTAGTTTTAGCTCTATAGCTATAAATACAGCTATAGATATCTAATAAATAGCTGCTATAAAACCACAGTAACAAGACAAATTTTACAGCCTTGGTTAAGATTTTGTTCTATTTTAATGTACGCACCAGTATGATATATAATATGGTTGCTCTAGGTTTGGCTTTGAGGGTTTTTTGATTTAAAACTGTTTAGGGAACAAATTATAGATGTTATTTTGTTCTATTTCCAGCCAAGGTTTTTGTGATGAATTCTTGGAGACAATGGGTTTGACTTAGGGGAAAAAGATATCACAGCTATTAGCATCAGTGGTGAGCTGTTCTATAACAGTAGAAGCTGGTTGTCCACGGTCACGAAGCTGGATGTTGCTCGTACCATTCAGGTTCTCTGAAATACAAAGACTGGTTTCAGTGAAACTTCTCTTGTTGGAAATGAGAACTGTATGTTTTTTTCTCAGAAGCAATGCTGGACTGACTGCTTAACATAGTTATGAATGATTATTAGTGGTTTGAGTAGGCTTTCAGAGTTTTGCAGGTTTAACGTGGATGGGAAGTTGATCTGTCAGTGTTCCTGTGTATCAGCTCTGCCTGTGTCTGGAAATGTTCATCAATGTCTGAGGTGAAGCGTTAAACCTGCGCTTCCCAGACTCTTCCTGATAGTTAACACCTTTGTACTGCTTGAGATTAAACCAGAGTTTCAGCTTGATGTTTACGCTTCACTTTTTCCCTTGCCTCACCTTCCGTCCTTTCATAAATCGGTAGGGATCGAATGCTCTTTCCCAGTCATAGGAAGCTAAACAACACTTACTGTTAAAGCTGGTTCGAGCTAAGTATGTTTTCCCAACATTTGAAACTGCAAGGCTGCTTTTTCCTCTTCACAAGAATGTCATCTTTTGTTGTGGTTTGAGTTTTGTTGGTTGGTTGGTTTTTTAATCAAAAGGCAGTGTCTTAGTTTTCAGAGCTTTTTAGGACGTAGTCAACCAGTTCCCTTACCATCACAGAATGGTAGGGGTTGGAAGGGACCTCAAAAGATCATTGAGTCCAACCCCCCTGCCAGAGCAGGAACCTGGAGTAGGTCACACAGGAATGCGTCCAGGCGGGTTTTGAATGTCTCCAGAGGAGACTCCACAAGCTCTCTGGGCAGCCTGGTCCAGTGCTCTGTCACCCATCCTTGTAGAGCTCTTCTCATAAAATAAATGGTAGCAGAAGATTTAGAAAATACTCCCCAGTTTCTGCCTAAACTGAAATGCCTCATGGATTTTTGAGCCCTGAATATTCTGTTGTGTTCCCTTTCATGTTGATCTCACGCTCTGTAGCATTAAGGAAAGCAATGGGGCAGGGTTTTGATATTGCTGTTTGTTTTTCTCTCCAGCTGTGCGCTGCCCACCTGCCAACCCGCTCCGAGGCGCCGAACCACTACCAAGCGGTATGTCGGGCTCTGTTTGCTGAAACAATGGAGCTCTACACTTTCCTGGCCAAAATTAAAAGTGCAAAAGAGGTAAGCAGTCTGAGAAGGTTTTCTGCTCTTGAGCTCATTACTGGGTGAATTAGGCTTACAAAATCACTGCTGTACCCAGCCCGTAGCCAGTGTCAGATGCTTGAGGAAATGGTTTGTCGCGTTCAGGGAGAGCGGTTCCGCAGCTGAGGTTTTTTTCCTTTTGGCTGTAACTATTTATAGATGTCTCTTAAAAATTGTTATTAATTGCAGCTAGTCTATTTGGGAGTAAAAGAAGTTTTTCCTTGGAGGGTTACACGTTGTATGTGTGCATCCATTCCTGCACGTGTGCTCACAATGTATTGGAGTCTAAAAACTGCTCTGGTGTTTCAAGGGTGTTGTGAAGCGTCAGGGCTTTGCCTGTTGTTCCTCAGCTCCTTCTCATGCTTTGGCTGAGAATTATCTGAGATTCCTCTTGCTCACATTTTGTCCCCAGTCAGCTGCTTCCTTTACCTTTGATGTGTGATGGGCTTGTTTGTCTGTCACATCAGCTTCACAGCAGAGCCAACTTGAAAAAAAGAAAACTTTCCGCCGGTAGGTTGTGATGCTTCTATTCACTGCCTGCTTGGTTGTTCCTGTTTGACTGAAAAGGTGTCCTGTGAACCACTGTAATTAAATGGTTTGGCTGACGAGTAACTTTGAGAACGGGTGGATGATTTTTAAAGAAGATAGTTTCAGTGGTCTGGCCTGCAGAATGGCCCCATAAACAAATTGGATTAACCCAGCGTAGGTGTCGGTTACATTGGAAATCTGGTGGATGAGGAGATGGGCAGGGAGGGAAATGTGCTGCTTAAAGTGGGTTTCTTCACTGCAGCCAGCTTGTCAAGTAACAACACTTTCATAGTTTTTCTTTTTAATAAAATCCCCAAGGATTTTCTTTTCTTTTGTGAGTCAGGATCTACAGTACCTTTGAAAAGCAGGATAAGGTTTTGCAGCCTGATCTAAAAATTGTGCTGCTGCAAGAGGCAGAGCTGTTCCACCCACGCACACATGCTCCCACTCTGCTTCTAGGAAACAAGCACAGCAAATATCAAACAAACCAAAAAAAAAAAAAAAGTCATTCCTTGTCAGGTTAATGAGCTGAATCAGCTCATTAAAGGGTCAGATGAGCTGCAGAGCAGCACAAGAGAGCTTTTATCCTCACACAAACCAGTCAGAGGCATAAGGGACTGGTGCTGTCTTTCCTTCCTAGTTGACATGCATCCATCCACGGGGGAGAATCCTTCAGAGATGTATTTCTGTTGCACGAGGTGAAGTTTCACCTCCACTTTTTCTCCAGTCCTACTCAAACTGAAATAAATTTCTACGTGGAAGCAGTATCATACAGGGATAATTTTGACAGTGTCAGCATGGCTAAAAGCCACTTGTCTTCTGAAGTGCCCGTGTTACGGTTCATCTGCATCCGATGCCCCTGATAGAGAGAGCAGACGGGATGCGGAGTCTCTGCGCTGAATCTTGGCTCCTGAACCTTGACGTCAGTAATTTCACAGCTCGCTTTTTGACTACTCCTTCGTGGTCTGACTGCTGGATATACCAACTGAGGGACCTGTGCCAGAAACACCTCAACTAACAGCTATTGCAGAGTACGTGTTGAGGCTGAAAGATAAGACCCTTTGGAGTTTTTTCTGCTCGGAGAGGAATTATCTTTCTAGTAGCTTCTGAACATTTTGGCTGCAGCAAGCAGTACTGAGGCATCTCTGTTGTCAGTGTCGAACACTGTGTTTTATAATCATTCAAAATAAATTCATAACAATATTTTTTTAAAAAAACTTATTTAAAAAGTAGAGGGGGGTTATTGATTTTGCAAATTATTTAATCACCTTGTAATTGGATGTAAAAACCCAACAACATCTGATCGCACCATAGAGCATACTACGAGTTAATCCCAAATGAAAGAAACCATTTGCCTCTCAAAGGCTATTAGGGATTGATTCAAAGCACATTTAGGTCAAAGGAAGTAATCCTTGTGGATGGAATTTTGGCCCTACTGAAATCAGTAAGACTTTTATTGCTGCTTCTAACCAAGGCCAGAATTTTGATCTTTTGATTTCATTTTATTCTGGGTCAGTCTCCAGTAGCCATACAAGAAATGACCAGAGAAAAAATATCTCTTACAGGCAGTTTCTGGAACCTGAATACCGTGGTTTTGTGGTGTGCTTAACCTTTGCTTATAGCTTTCATCCAACTATAGGTTTGGAATGTATTTAATTTTGAAAATAATGTAGCATATAAAGGAAAAAGAAAATCATATGAAGAATACAAGGTGGAATGCTGTAAATCTTGTTACACCATTTTAAAATGACCTCTACAGTTTATACTTGAGGCAAGCAGGAATCATATGATCATACTAGGTTTGTGCCAGTAAAAGCTGTGCTATCGCTTGTATGCTCTTCTCTCTTGCAAATACATAGAAGAATCTTAATTCATGAGGGAATACAGTTAAATACAATTCAAGTCAATAAATTTCTTTTCCTTTTTCTTTTGTTATTGTCATATGAGTATTGGGTATAAAGGAGAGAAACGGTACTTCAGTAAGGACATTTCGTTATCGTGAATTTGTGGTGATTGCATTGGCAGATAACTTGGGGGAAAAAAAAGTTACATATATCAGCTCCAATTTATAAAAAACCAACACACTTACACTGTGTGATAATGTGTTTGTGATGCTAAAAATACCAGGAAGTTTAAACTATTAATTTCAAAACCTAACAGCTTTATTTGGAGATCTTCCTTTAGAGTCACTCAGACCTAGTTGTGGACATGAGATCAAAATGAAATTAAAAACACTAAAAAGGGGGGGGGAAATCCTCTGAAATTATTAAAGTAACTTTCCTATGAATAGAAATTACTTTGAAATTCTTTGAATTCCTTCCAGGGCTACTGGATGATAGCTGGGTATCTGTTTGCCAGGTATATGAAGTTCATAGTTTTTGCTCAGTAAGTGCTTAAACAGCCAAATTCACTACAGTGGAAGAGGGAGGACTTTTATCTGCAGAAATTCACTTGCTAGGAGTGGACCAAATCTGACCTATCTTATGCTACAGGACAGGTTTAAAAGGGAAATAAATTGTGAAAAAGGCAGGAAGAATAACTGAATTTTGCTGTGACGCTGTTTTCAATTTGGCACTATAAAAATTTGTCAGGATTTTGAGAGTTATATACGAGATTTCATGAGGGGATGAATCAGAAGGCAGGAGGGATAGGCCTATAGGATTGTAATGTCTTTTGTTAATAATATATATGCTGAGTGGTCATGTGCTTTCCAGTCTGTCATGTGAACATCGCTGTCACGTAGTAAACGGAGCGTAGTGTCGGGAAGGGTTTTACTGGCCCGCGTTTGGGTGAGCATGTTAATCAGAAATGATGGAGCGATGAGTGAGCTGTTCAGGTCATCTCAATCGATGTCAAATCAAAGGTTCTAGGCAGTTTGTCACGTGCTTGATGCCACATGGCTTTTATTTCCAGTTTGATTCCCTGTGTATGAAAGGTCAGCAGACGGGGAGATGCTACTTCTGCCCTTAAAGAGTTTTAATGTAGTGGATGCACAACTCAAGCCAGGGTTGAGAAAGGTGTAACACGACTATTGCAATAGTAACAACAACAAAAAAAAAAAATAGAATAACAGTAGTAGAAATACGTATTTCTGTGGAATAGCAGCAGCAACAAAGGTAAGGTTGAAATCCAATTAACTAATCTGATCTAACTTGGCACCTTTTTGCAAGGTGCAGTTTTGCTAGCGAGTTTACTGGGGTGTTTTTTCAGCTTGCTGGCAGCATCTGTGTGCTACTCAGGCTCCGTGAAGGGTGCCCTTGCTGCAGATCCACCCTGGGTACCATCTGCCTGGGTACCATCCAGAAGCGGCCTTTTGATGGGCCAAGACCTTCTAACTCTATATCCTGCTGTTTAAGCATTTACAGTCGATGCCAGCAACGGAGTGCAGCTTGTTTTTCATCTCCAGCAGTGAGCTCTTAAAATTGCAGTAGGAAAATTCCACAAAAAAGGAGACGCCGCCTTTTTATTTGATGATGTGTAGGGAGCAGTGGTCAACAAGGTGGAGGAAATGCATACGTGTGTGGTGAGGGGGAAGACAGTTTGAGTATCTACTGAAAATGGACTTCATGTAAAAGAAAAGGTTCATCTTTTCCAGGATCATCCAAAACTCACTGCGCTCACCTAGCCTCAGATAGAACTGTAAGTGCAAATAGGTGATGTCCATGAGATAAAGCAAATGTTCCTGCTGTGGAGTACCTGAAAAGGTCACAAACGTTGCTCAGCAGTGGCATCAGCTGTGACCAAAAGAGACAGAGCAAGGCTATGCAAGCATAGGAATGCAGAAATCGCTGCTCTGAATCAGACTGGGGATCCACCTGGTCTGCTGTCCATGTTGGGAACCTGCTTTATGGAGGGGATGTCTGCCCCAGTCCTCCAACTCCCCGTCACTGCCCAGTCTTGTTTTCTACTGGAATTAACGCTCCATGTGCATGTAATGGCTGAGTGAGCCAGCAATGTGCCCTTGTCCCAAAGAGGTGTCCTGGGCTGCGCTGGGGGAAATGTTGCCTGCAGGTCGAGGGAGGTGATCCTTCCCATCTGCTCAGTACTGGTAAGGCCACAGCTGGAGTGCTGGGTCCAGTTTTGGGCTCCCCATTATTAGACAGACGTGGACGTACTGGAGAGAGTCTACTGAAGGGTCACAAAGATGATGAAGGGACTGGAGCATCTCTCCTATGAGGAAAGGCTGAGAGAGCTGGGGCTGCTCAGCCTGGAGAAGAGAAGGCTCTGGGAGATCTCAACAACATCTATAAGTACTCAAAGGGAGGGTGCAAAGAGAATGGAGCCAGATTCTTTCCGCTGGTGCCCAGTGACAGGACCAGAGGGAGTGCGCACAAACTGGAACACAGGGGGTTCCCTCTGAACATCAGGAGACGCTTTTTCACTGTGAGGCTGACCAAGCACGGGCACAGGTTGCCCAAGGAGGCTCTGGAGTTTCCATCCTTGGAGATACCCAGGAGCTGCCTGGACATGGTGCAAGGCAGCTGGCCCTGAGTGGCCCTGCCTGAGCAGAGGGCTGGACCAGGTGACCTCTAGAAATCCCTTCGAACCTCAACCACTCTGTGAGTGGTACCAGTAAATACCAACCTGTAGCAGAGCTAAGCATCTGTGAGTGGGCTGAGGGTGAGAAATTCCACAGCTGGCACAGCTGGTGCTAAAAGACACCATGGGATGCTGGCCACCAGAATACACAAGCAGTGTCCAGCAGGCAGATGTGTCATAATCTGCCGCCGGTTGGTTTGACTCATGTCTCAAAAATTTTTAGAGATGGATGTACACCCTAAAGCATCAGGATTAATATTCCTTCCAAGCTAATTAAGACTTTGTATATTTTTATAATTGCCTATGTCTTCGATTGCAGTGAAAGTCCATGTTCATCAAAAACTTACCCATAATTTCATTATCCACAGTATGCCTTGTAATTAACTTTTTGATAGATTATGGGTAATGCTCCCAATCTGTCATCTTCGTACTGTTCTTTGAAATCATGTTGCCTTTTAGTTTTGTTCTTTCTGGTGTAAAACCATAATTCTTTCAGTCTGGTTGGATATATTTCAATCTGAGGTATATGAAAATATAAACATAAAAATTCTAATTAAGCCCATAAGTAAAAATTAAATTGTTTCTTCCTTTTTTTCTTCCTAGTTTCATGCCATGCAAAGACTCAGTTGGAAAACAGTTAATTCAAAAAACTCAAAAACTTTCCATTTTACATGGCTATACTGGTGTATTATTTGTACAAAATATGATAATGGAGGTAGTTAATAGGTACCTAAACAGTGTTAATGGATAACTTATTTTGGTCATTAGCCACGTTACTCTTAATAGCCTCATGACTGTAAAGGCTGTTAAATACTGGGCTGCTTGGAATTTCAGAACGCACAACTGGGGCAAGAAGTTTATTCACAAAACTTTTCTGCTCATAATTTGACTTTTACCTACACTGTCAGGCTTCCAGTGCCTCTGCTTCTGCAGCTGTGCTGTTCTCAGGCTTGCAGCCCCATCGTGATTTGTTTGATCCCTCAGTTCAGGAGCTTTAATAACGGAAAAGCAGCTGCTTTAGTTCTGCTGGGGTTTTGTTTTTGGTTTCTTTTTCTTAAGTGATGCAGACACTGTCACCTGGTAAGTATTACGTGCGCTAGTTTGGAGAAACAGTTCTGTTGAGTAGCATGGTGCCTATTTATCCTTTCCAGAGCTGAGGAAACTGCTTGACCCACACCACTAGATAGAATCATAGAATCGTTCTGGTTGGAAGAGACCTTTAAGGTCATCAAGTCCAACCATTAACCCAGCACTGCCAGGTGCACTGCTAAGCCATGTCCCTCAGCACCTCATCTAGACATCTTTCAAATACCTCCAGGGATGAGGATTCAACACACCCACCTAAACTTGGTGGCATCTGCAAACTTCCTGAGGGTGCCTCGATCCCCTCCTTCAGATCGTTGATATTAAACAGAACAGTCCCCAGTACCAATACCCACTCAAGAGGTTTTCAGGGACTGTTTTAACTGGTCCTATTCCCACGTTTGAATTAAACAAAGTTTTGGTCTTTTCCAAGAAATAGAGCAATGCTGCTGACCAAGCCCTTGGAATTTAAAATTGGGAGAGCAATTTTTTCCCCCTACATGCAGGTTACATATTTTTAAATTGAACCTAGAGGTGCCAGAATATTTCATTAGTTCTGCAAACAGCAGCGAACAAACAATTCTTCATTAAGAATATTACCTGGGAACTGCGTTGTGCAGTTGGCAAGAGATGAACTCTAGATCTGGAAGGCGGAGAGTACCGTCGCCGTTAAAACGTTGTGTTTTAGGGAGCGTTTTGTGGAAGCGAGTCTTTGACGCTGTGCTGACAAGTGTCTTATATAAACCCCCATCTGTCAGCGAGCCCGGCAGAGCGCGGCTCCAATGTGGGACACGCAGCAGCAAATCGACTGCCTGCTTTTAATAGCGCAGCAAGATGTTTGGTGACACTCGGTATTTTTATTACCAGCTTTTGTCACATAATGCAGGGGTTTGTTTTAAAATGGCCAAATGCTGTAATGGTTTAAAAAAAAAGAAAAAAAAAAAAGCCCAAAGCTGATGAAATATTTGCTTGCCACACATCCCATCCTCATTTCCTGAATGAAGGCCCTGGCTGGGCTGGGTGAATCAGGTCTGTGGTGTGGGTCTGAGGTTCTGGAACCGTTCAGAAAAATCCTTTTAAGATGTCTCTGTTTTCTAAAACGGAAACCAGTTTGGGCTATTTATTTGTTATACTCAAATAGCTTTTCTTAAGCCCTTGTCCCAAGGGTAAGTACAAATGGCTGTAGCCACTGAGGTTACTCACAGTTTGGATCACAGTTAAGTCCTGACAAATGGTCCCTTGTATTGTGAATGTGGTGGTTTCCATAATTTATGATTGAAACAGATGCAAAACCCACTGGTGCTGGCTGGGGGTGCTGGAGGGAAGTGTAATATTTCATGGAGTCTAGAAATTTAAACGTCATTGTTTGTCACAGTGAATTTACTCCTTCCCAAGCAGCACCTGACAGGTGAAGAAGATTTAAAGCCGCCTTCCAAAGCACCGAGTGCAAAGATAGAGCATTTGCTGGTTTTCTCCCCAGTCCTCCAAAGCTTTCTACCTTCTATAATGATGGAGATTCCTTTCCTTTCTAGTGTGAGCTGGGTGTGAGCTGCCTTTAGGGTTCTGCACTGGATGCTGGAGAGGGGAACGAACTATGCCTACGAAGCGCAGATCTGTGCTGGTGTGAGGGAAGCGGCTGGAGCACTTGGCTAGGATTCGGAAAAGCGGGAGCCCAATTTTGGCAGTAGCCTGTGCTTGTATCAGCTCATTTGGATCAGAAAAAAACTGCCCTTTGAGAGACTTCTCTCTCTTGGCTGGCAGCTTTTGCTCTTGCAACTCTCCAGTGGAACCAGCATCGCATCCACCTGCACTTTCTGGGTAGAAATTCGCCTCTAGCTATGTTCCAGAGAAACTAATTAGATGGTTGCCTTAGTTGGAAGATCTTTCAGCAATTCAGGGTTGGGTTTTTTCCCTTCATATTTTGTGCTGTTAACAAAAACAGGTTGTAATCTTTTTAGCTTCGTGGAATATTTATGTCAGTCAAAGGCATGAGCCTCTGGGCATAAACCAGCCCAGTACAGTCTATGGTAGGGGAGGTGGTTGCTGAGGTGGGTAATTGTTGGAAGTCTTGTTGAACAATTGAAGTAAAGGTTAAGCAGCTGGAAGATGTTAATTTTTTTTTAAATGAGTGTGTACCTTCCAGCATGGAAAGGAGGAGTCAATCTGACAGCTATGAGCTCCTTTACTGAAGTTACCTTTTTGATTACAAAGAGGAAAAGATGAAAGTATCAGAAGGATTTTCTATTCTATTAATAATCTTCTATTTTTGTTTATCAATAAACACTAGCAATTTGCAGGAAAGCAAGTAATTTACAATTCACAAACACTGTATTTGAAATGATTACTGCAACTGTATGAGACAGAAAAGAAGAAACCCTGGGCGGCAAAATGAATATAAGCGAGGCATTTTGTTACTCATTCTTTCCATTTTTCTGGGTTTTTTTCCCTTGGAAAAGGGTGATAGCCCATAATTGTCAGGCTGAGTGCTGACCGTAGCGGCAGGACCAACATAAGTTTCCATAAAGACATTCCTTCCCAGTTGGGTATCCTGTGGTGATCCTGCAAGTCAGGCCAAAACGTTCCCACGTTGTCTCATGATGTATTTGCTTCTGTAGCGTAGGTGATTTATGGGGTTTTTTTAGAGCCTTCTTGTAAATTATCTATTTTATTTTTATAGGGCAATGGTAGTATTTCTTCTTTGATAGGAAAGCAAGCGTGTTACTTAAATAAAACAATAAATAACCCATCTGTTCTCTTTCCCAAACCTCATGTGCTGTCTTTGTGACCAGGTTTGGTAGATACTTGCACTCTGTTAACCGAGCAAGTTGAGCGCTCTTCCAGTGCTTCCGTTTCATCCACTGAAATGTCAGTGGGTTTGGAACTACTTTGAGGAAAAAAAACTTTTACAATATATACTTATTTTTTAGTTTTCTGGGAAGCTCAGGAGCTAAATCGAGACTGATGGTTTAGTCTTCAAAATGGACCTTCTTCCATTAAAGGAAAATTTTAAGTGCTTAGAAGTGAGAAAAGATTTTTGATACATAAATACATATGTACTGACCTCTGACCAGTTGCTTCACTCACATAAAATAAACAAGTAGTTACCAGAGGATTTAATTATCCATTTCAAATATATTAGTGAGTACTTAGAAAACAGGTCAAATTAAACATTCTTAAAGATCTCCTGGAAAACTCTCTGCAAAAGTGGAATGGAGTATTGAGAATTTATTTGTACTGCTGATTCCAGATGATTTCAATACAGAAATAACTCCCAAAAACCAGGATTTTGAATATGCAGTTGTTTGTATGTAGAAAATAATTTCCATAAAGCCACAGCCTTTTTAAATCTTTCACTTGCATTTGTCTGTGTGCAAACTTGCCTGTTCTTTGGTCTACTGTAACTTTTTTTCATAGTCTTGTTCATATGAAAGCTTTTTTTTGCCCCTTTGCAGACAGTCTTTTCCATATTTGTACAATCTGATCTTGCTCATAAATAGCAGGTTTTACCTTTGAAAAATCTGCTTCTCTTCCTGACGTGATTTTATTACTGAGATTTCAGAATCTCTAACCATGTTATACAGACCACTTAATATATTTGCAACTCTGTCACTATTCAGTTTAAAGGATTTCTCATAGTTCATTTTCCTCACAACTATTGTTTTAGGAGTTTCTCCTTCTACAAAAATAAGCTGTCCTGAATTCATCAAATAGCAGTAATTTTGGTATGAACGGGATCCTTCCCAAGTCAGTAATGTTTTCTGTTCTGTAGCCTAACACAACTGCTGGGTGGTTGGGTTTGCTTCTCTGCATAGCCCAAGTTTAGGAATATAAAATTTTCTATGTCTAGTTTTTCCTCTGGCATGCTATTATCTGAACTTCTTTCATACCCAAAACTTAAGATTTTTTTTTTCCCCAGCATTTAAGGCCCACTTTTCAATTGTGAGGAATATATTCAGGTAATATTTTGAGTTACTTTTACAGTATTGCTATTCAGGTCATATTCAGTAGAATATCTGAACAACGTAATTCAACAGATGACAAAAATTAAGCTTTGATTTCGCTTGAGAGTAACGCCACCATTCATTTATCGCCTCTCCTTCTTTTCATTGGCAGAATCTGAAGAAGATTCAAGAAATGGACAAAGAGGCAAGTGATGAATCCAGCACAGACCTTGATGACTTAAAAAATGCTGACTGGGTAAGACAACAATTGAATAGTGATGCAGCATCATTACTACTGGCTTCTATTTCTTTATAATGCTTGCTTAAGGTTCTTTGTTTTATGTTAAAATCGGTGTCTGGTTAACGTATGAATTAATAGTAACTCATGACAAGTGAGAAGCAAATGGAGTCTCAACCTTCTGTTGCAGGCAGATGAAACAAGGCAAGTATCCAACCATTACATTTTTTCCTTAGACAGTTTTTGTGAGGGAGCTTTTGCAAATTGAAAAAAAACTGGACATTTAGACAGGTATCCTGCTGACTGCCCTTCAAAGCGGCAGCCAGGCAGCAGGCAGAGCCACCAGCTGAGCTTCTCCAGTGGTGAAAGAAAAATGTTACGGAGAAACTCTCTACAGAAGGTAGCTTATTTTATTTTCTAGTTGCTATTCTTGCCAGTTCACAGAAGAATATTATGAGATTCTTGAAAGTACTTGATTTCAGTCTCCCAGTCTTGTATCCACCACCTCTTCTTCCTCCTCTTCAGCCAGAGAGGATATTGCTAGGCCTTAGGATTTGGAGTCCATTCCAAAGTTTCTGTGTGAAAAACAGCTGCTGGGAAATTTTGCAAGAAAGTTCCGGGCCTAAAGAAAATAAAGTTTCAGGTTCAATCACTGTTTTAATTCACATCGTATTAGCTATAAGGCTTGAAG
Organism: Baryphthengus martii; assembly: GCA_013396935.1. Lineage (NCBI taxonomy): Eukaryota > Metazoa > Chordata > Aves > Coraciiformes > Momotidae > Baryphthengus > Baryphthengus martii. Next base: position 106,347 of record VWZK01015727.1, read on the forward strand.
CTTTCCTGACCTGCTTGCGGTATGTTTGAAATGGAAATACAGATGTAAGGTATGAGAATATCAAATTCTTTTTCTGTGTTATCTTAGAGGTGAATATCACTTGAGGTGAGACGCTGCAGTCCTGCTGAGTTGCAGCAAGGTTTTGTTCCATTTGAGGTGGTTAAAAATAGGCTTATATAAAATAAAATGGCTTTTGGTCGATGTGTTACAAATAAAATAGTGCAGCTGTACGTATATGATGGTGTCCTGAAAGGAGAATGAGAAATTTTGCTTTAATCTCAGGTAGTATTCAAGGGTAAGGTGTCAAATAAAATTTCTCTCCCTTTTCTCTGCAGGCTCGTTTTTGGGTACAAGTGATGCGAGATTTACGGAATGGTGTTAAACTTAAGAAAGTTCAAGAGCGTCAGTACAACCCACTCCCAATAGAATATCAGCTCACACCTTACGAAATGCTGATGGATGATATTAGATCCAAGCGCTATACCTTAAGGAAGGTCATGGTAAGTTAAGAGAGTCACCAGAATATGGCAAATCTGAAATGCTCCTTTTCTTTTTTATCATTTTTTCTTTTCATTCTTTTTCTGAAAACCTTGAAATTACGGTTCCACGTAGATAGTAATGCTCGTAGTTTTTATATGGCGTCTTAAATTTACATAGTACATTGAGGGGAAAAAAACCATAGACCCAACAAATGTGTGTTTTGTTTTCCATATGGCAGGCATATAAAATTCTGAAAGACATACCTACGTATGATATGCTTAAACAAATGCCTTGTGTTGGTTTTATGATAACCTCAAGAGTCATAATCAGAAGCCCTGTCACACTTTCCACTGAGATTGTTTTAGGCTTTTTTTATTGGGGAGAACATTTATCTTGCATTACACCACCATTTTTGAAATTACAAAGTGTAAAATGCTACCGTGATGTTATATGGAGTGATGCTGTGAAGGGAAAGGAAAACCTACAGTCGTTGAAAACTTACATTACCTACTACATATATTACAATGTGAAAGCTTAAGCTACTGTG
>VWZK01015728.1:0-31256 GCA_013396935.1 Baryphthengus martii
GCATGGTTGATGTCTCCTTATGTTACTGTATTTTTGGCTCCATTTGCCATTTCTTCTGTTGTATCACCTGCAGTGAGTGGGTTTATTGCTTCCTTTGTTCCCCCTGTGGTTGGCCAGACTATAGCATTTTTGGGGTCTGTAGAAAAAGATAACAAAACTTGCATGAGTTTCTCTGTATGTTTTCTGCTGATGGCTGCCTCCTTTTTGCTGGACCATATAGTTAGCAAAACACTCTATCACTCTTAACAGGGGGCATGAGTCACCTTCTCAGGCAGTGCTCCAAAATCTTGGCCTTTTGGCCAGTCTATGATCTCTTCCAGGATTCCTGGATGGTTGTTTCCCTAGTTGAGCTTGCTGTGTGATCAACGCTACCCATTTACTCCGTGTAGCGCTGTTTGCATGATGTGTAGAGGGGATGTTTCCTTTGAACATTCAATGAAGCATAGTTCAAGAGAGGCAGTATGTGCCACATGGGAAGCTGTGGTTTAGCCAATGTGACCATGGAGAAGACACTAGAAAGTGGAATGGAAAACCTACTTTGATCCTAGAAGAGCAGGAATGTGAGTTGCAACAAAAACCAGTTACAGAGGGGGGTCCTTCCAGGAGAACTGCTGCTCTGGTTTCCAGTAATTGGTTGCCCAGAGTAGGATGGTTGACTTTGCTCCCGATCCTATGAGAAGAACCTCTGATTCATATTCATGAGAAGTGAGTAACCAATATGAGACTGAGACCTGTGCACCACGTAATTCATTTATCAATAAGTAATACTGTGACCAGCACTAGAGGGGCCCTGCCTTCAGCCAAGTGGAGGAAAGAAATAACTGGGGTTTACTGGACTGTGTGGATTCAGTGGCCTGGCACATCTAACCCCTAGGTGTGTAAGGCTCTAGTGGACACTGGTGCCCAATGCACTCTAATGCTACCGAACTTCAAAGGGGCAGAACCCATCTGTATGTCAGGAGTAATAGGGAGGTCCTAACAGCTCACTGTGCTGGAGGCTGAAGTAAACAGAACTGTGAAGGTGTTGCAAAAGCACCCACTTGTGACTGGCTCAGAAGCTCTGTGCATTCTTGGCACAGGTCATCTCAGGAGAGGATATTTCAAGGACACAAAAGGGTACCGATGGGCTTTTATTTTAGCTGTCTTGGAGACAGAGGTAGCTGTTAAACAGCAGTCTGCTTTGCCTGGTCTCTCAAAGAATCCTCTATCTTGGGATTGCTGAGAGTTGCAGACCAACAGCTGCTGATCTCTACTCCAGCAGTGCATCAATCACAATATTATGCCAAGACTCTGTAATTCCTATCTATGAACTGATTTTTTAGGAGTAAAATGGCAAAACGGATCTTGTTAGATTACAATGGATGTGATTAAGAAAATAACTATATCCGCACCAACTAGTAATAAGGAAGCAGAAGCTTTCTTAGCTTGTGGGTTTCTGGAGAATGCGTATTCCTAATTACAGTCAGACTGTGAGCCCTTTCTAAAAGTGACCTGAAAAAAAAATGATTTTACATAGGGTGCTGAGCACTGACAAGCCTTTGAACAAATTAAACAGGAAATAGTTCTGTTTTTTTGGGACAGTCTGGACAGGACAAAATGTTAAACATATGCTCTACACCACAGCCATGAAAAATGACCCTACCTGGGGAGACCCAAGGTCAATTCCTGGGGTTTTGGAGTCAGGTATCTGAAGCCTGCTATACTCCAACTGAAAATGAAATACTAGGAGCCTATTTAGGAGTTTGAGCTGCCTCAGAAGTAATCTATACTGAAGCACAGCTTTTCCTGGGACCCCAGTAGCCAGTGCTGGGCTGGATGTTCAAAGGGAGGGTTCCCTTTATGCACAACGCAACTGATGCCACGTGGAGTAAGCGGGTTGTACTGGTAACACAATGGGCTCAAATAGGGAGCCCCAGCTGCCCAGGAATTTTGGGAGTAATCACAAGCTGACAAGAAGGTGAAGATTTTGGAATGTCACTGGAGGAGGAGAAGACATGTTCTGAAGAGGCTGCACCATATAATAAACTACCAGGTAATGAGAAGTGATACACCCTGTTCACTGATGGGTCCTGTCATGTTGTAGGAAAACATTGACTGTGGAAGGCTGCTATGTGGAGTCCCATACGACGGTCACCAAAGCTGCTGAAGGACAAGGTGAATTGAGTCAGTTTGTAGAGGTGAAAGCCATTCAGTTGGCTTTAGATGTTGCTGAGTGAGAAAGGTGACCAGTGCTTGCTCTCTGTACCAATCCATGGCTGGTGGCAAACGCCCTGTGTGGGTAGCCACAGCAATGGAAGCAACTGGCAGCACAGAGATAAACCCATCTGGGCTGCTGCATTATGGCAAGATTTCCCAGGGTGGGGGAAGGATGAGCGAGCAGCTGCATGGTGTTTGGCTGCCAGATGGGTTCAAATCATGACAGCAGATAACACCTGGATGTGTGCATACTGTGTATTAGTTGGTGTAACTGCATTCAACAGGCCTCTTCACGTGTACCACGCTAACAACTCACCTGTACCATGCATGCTGTGCTGCCGTGCTCCGGGTGCCGTGTACTGCACAAGACCAAAAACTTGGCTCAGCCTCAAATCCAATTGGTCACAACCCTCTAAACTCTGTCACTCAGCCATCTCTCAATCCACCTCGCTATCTACTCATCTAACTCACACTTCATTAGTTTCCTAAAGAGGTTGTTATGGAAGACAGTGTGAAAAGCCTTGCTGAAGGTAGATAACATCGACTGCTCTCCTCTAAGGGGCCAGTTATGACATCATAAAAGGCTATCAGATTGGTCAAGCATGATTTCCTCTTGGTGAATCCATGCTGGCCTTTCCCAATAACGTGCTTTTCTTCCACATGTTTTGAGATGACAGCCAGATGATTTGTTCCATCACCTTTCCAGGGATGGAGGTGAGACGAACTGGTCTGTAGCTTCCTGGGTCATCCTTCTTGACCTTTTAAAGACTGGAGTGACACCGACCTTCTTCCAGTCCTCAGGCACCTCTGTTCTCCATGGCCTTTCAAAGTTCAATGGAGAGTGACAGTAATAACATCTGCCAGGTTTCTCACCACTTGTCGATGCATCGCATCGGGGCTTGTGGATTGATGGATGTTTAGTTTGGCTAAGTGGTCTCTAACCTGGTCCTCCTCTACCAAGGGAAAGTCTTCCTCTCTCTAGACCTTTTCTCTTACCTCCAGGGTCCAGGATTCACGAGAGTCGACTTCAGCAGTGAAGACTGAAGCAAAGAAGGCATTCAACTACTCTGCCTTCTCTGTGTCCTCTGTCACCTCATTCATCAGTGGGTCCACGTTTTTCCCAGTCTTCCTTCTACTGATATACTGAAAAAAAACCCTTTTTTATTGTCTTTGATGCCCCTTGCCAGATTCAGTTCCAGGCGGGCCTTAGCTTTCCTCATTGCGTCCCTGCATTCTCTGACAACATTCCTATATTCCTCCTAAGTGACCGGTCTTGTCTTCCGTGTTCTGTAAACTTCCTTCTTCCATGTGAGTTTTTCCAGAAGACCCTTACTCATCCATGCAGGTCTCCTGCCTCCTCTGCTTGATTTCTTACTCATAGGAATGCGCTGATCTTAAGCTTGTCCTTCAGCAGCAGCTCAGGGCACTGCAGCAACAGAGGACATACCTCCCTCTGGTGCCTCTTTAAACAAGTCTGTCCCATTGGGAGACATTTAGGGACTATTCCTCTGACATTTCAGGAGAAGATGAAATAGGTCCCTTCATGGTCCTGTCTCTCTACCAATGGAAAAGTAAAAGTAAACCAACAGCTTAGATTTAGACTCCAGCCCTTAGGCACTTAAATGAGCAAGCAAAAGATCTCAGGATTAAAGCATTTCTATCCAAAGGAACAAAGCATCATAGAATTATCTAACAGTCTGGGCTGGAAAGGACCTTCTAGATCATTTAGTTCCAGTACCCTTCCAGTTCCAACATCCTTCCCTTCCCTTAGCAGGCAGGTGATGATTCTGTTGGAAAAGATACTTGCTGCCTGACTTTGCAGCCAAGATGTTTTGAGGCAGATCCTTTACTTCAGCAAAATAACATGAAAAAGGGGTTTGTATTGGTACTTTGGCAGTAAACTGTGCTCTCTGTGCCAGCAATGCAAAGATAGGCTAAATTTATTTATTGTAGCATCCAAGACTTCTGAAGACACCTGGGGAAAGAAGAAAAGTGACTCTGGAGGCACAGAAGGCAGTGATGTTTGATCACGGTTTTCCATCCTGTGTATTGCTAGTTGCACAGAACTGACAACATTATTTTGTCTGTGGATTTGGGGAGAGGATTTCAAGATGTACGTATCCCTAGGTTTGGAAGAGGCCTTTTGCCCTCTAACATTAAACCTCTGCATTTTAATAGCACAAAATAGTCACCAGATGTCTCTACTGCACAATAAAACATACCAGAAATTACATTCCATTTCAATTGAAGAAAATTTTATTTGCTTATATAGCTTTTTTTTTTTAATGTATGAGTTGTATAAAACCACTTGTCAGAGATAGGTAGAATGGAAAGGAGAAAGAAGCTTTTAAGGTGAAAAAGGCATGGAGGAGATGGGTATTGGCTACAAATTCATGAAGCACAGACGACTTAGCAGGGAACTTTTCCTGACCAAGACCAACACAGTAAACTATTGTAAAGATACTGGGATATAACTGCACCCCTCTAACTGAACTATTAACTGCAGCAGTTTAAAGCAATCCTGAGGGGGAGGACAGCAATGTGAGGGAAACGGGGAGCCGGTATTGTGTACAGATGTGCAATAGTGATACCCTACAATTAGCGATGATGGTAGCAGAGATGGCGAGGGTGTCAAAATCCACAGTACGTATCTCAAGAGCTTTGGCTGAACAGATCACGTAGGTGGTGTCCAGTGATAAGACTTGAGTGGGGCACAGCAAGCAGCACGCTGGCAAAGCTCGGGGAGATGTCTCACTTCAAGCAACTCTCTCCCAAGGGGAGCATCTACCCATCCACCTAAGACTGACCTGTTTGATTTCTTGAGTTTCTGTGTATAAGCTTGCTCTGTCCCAGGACCTAAAGCTCTCCTATAACTCCTAGTTAAAGGAAATCCCCTGATTTAGACTAAAAGAAACAGCTTCCCCCCGCCCCAGAAATAGATAATAGTAGGTTGTTGTTCCTGCACTGGGGCAGAATAGGAACTGGACAATCTATGGAAATCTTTTCTCAACCTTTTCTTTTGAAGATTTTTTAGATTTTTTTTTTCTTGGTTTTGAACTCTTCACTATGGAGAATAAATTTATATTATTTATATGCAAAACAAGCACATAACTTAGGTATGTAAGTCTCCATGGATATAAGCCACTGTATCACATTAATTTTTCAGCTTTTGAACATAAGCTGAAGAGATGACTAGAGTTGAACAAGCAAAATAACAGTCACCAAAAATAATTTAAAATAGTCTTTTCCTCTCTTTTTTTTTCTTTTAAGCAAGCTGTGAGGTGCCAGATGCAAACTTAGTATGCCTGGGAAAGAAATCCTATATTTTCAGGAGGGTGGAGGCCTTGCCATCTGATATTAGCCACTGTTTCTCTTAAGAATTGTATGTTTTACTAGAAGGGGAATAGGAAAATACTTTTATTATTACTTCTGATCAATATATCTCTTAAGAGTGCAATCAAAAGTACTGGAAAGCTTTCAAACTGTCTGCAACTTGATTTTTGTCTCACACGTGTACAGTCTTAGTCTGTACTTCTATGCTGTACTGCAACATATTCAGGTATAAATAATTCTTTTCATAGTAATCAGAGGCAAGAGAAGTGTTAATGCACGGACCTTTCTCTATTTAGTGCCTTACCAGCTCCTGTTGATTTTGTGTAAAGCTAACAACGGCCTGGGTATGGCATCTATGTTTGGAGTGGATTCCCTGTCTGTCTGCCTGTGAAACTAAGGACACAACAGGATTTGCTTCTTCAGTTATCAAGAGAAGAAGAAAATTCAGGAGAAAGTTTCAGGCAAGTTTTCCTGTGACAACTTTATTTCAAACATTTGAAGATCTTCCTAAGTCTGAGTAGAGCAGTCTGCCCGTATTGCACACTGTGTGTGATAAATGTCTCTGATAACACTTGTATGACTCTAACAACCACTTTTCACCACAGTGGATGGAGAGCATACATTGGATACTACCTCAGTGGCTGTGCAACGAGCTCAGCCCAGACTTCTCAAAGGCCACCTTCACATCCAAAGTATCTGAAGTACAAACATTTCTCCAGTAATCTCAACTGGAAGCAGTACATCCTTCACTGAGCCTTTCACAGTACTCTTTCTGTAATCCTTCCCTGTTGGAACTCTGAATATCTGTTCAGTTCCTCTGACCTCCTCATCATCACTGGTGTTTAAGCCTCTTTTCCCTCCCTGCAGCCTAGCAGTCTAGAAATGGAAGCAAAAGGGACTGGAAGTGGTTGCTAAAGTGGTTAGTGTGGAAACGGTCATGCAGAAGCAGGGACTGGCCTGTCTGGGAATGATGGAGAGAAGTGGACTACAAACAGCCTGACTCAGGAAATGGCCATGGTGAGTGTGAATCTCCCCTGCCTAGAGGCAGCTGGCATCTCCTGCCTTGTAGAGATGCTAGAGAGCATCCAAGGGTTCAGTAGCTGTCCTGGACCAACAGGCATCCAACCCAGCAGCTCTGCGTGTGGGAGACGCGTGACTGAAGCCAGGAGTGATTTTGAAGGGTCAAGCACCATACTGCGCATCTGTCTTGTGCATCCTGCTCTCTCTTTGCTTCCTTCTCCCTGTTAAGGGGAAGCAGCAGCAAGAGAGGTGCATTTTTCTGAGTGGTGCTTTGGCAGAGTTCACACAATCTGACGGTGCACATCCATGCCATGGTACCTCTCTGCTGTGTTAGATTTCCCGCAGCAAACACAAAGCCAGTGTAAACACTTGTGTGTGTGGTTTGCGACCTGAGAGATGCAAAAACAGGTACTCTTGCCTCCCCTGAGACAAAATTATGCCAGGCATGGTGAAATAGAATAGTATCTATTGCGCCAGGGGAAGTTTGGATATTAGGAGAAAATTATTTACAGAAAGGGTTGTAAAGCACTTGTACAGGCTGCCTGGGGAGATGGTGTAGTCACCATCCCCGGAGGTATTTAAAAGACATATAGATGTGGGGCTTAGGGACATGGTTTAGTGGTGGACGTGGCAGTGCTGGGTTAAAAGTTGGACATGATGATCTTAAAAGGTCTTTTCCAACCAGAATGATTCTATGATGTGAAATCACGGTATAATGTGTTTTTGATAAATCTTGGGCATAGGGGACACGGGATGATAACAGGCTTTCAAATGCACAAACCTTGCAACCTAGTCCTGCTGAAACGGCGACCGACTTTATTTTAGAAGAGGCCACAGATTAACAAGGCAGGACATTAATTTCCCCAGCTACCACTTTCACCTGGAGTTCAGCACTGTGCAAAACTTCCAATTGCTGGTTATTTCTCACCAGCTGGGTTTATTTGCCTGTATCACTCAATTCTTTTGAATGAAAATAATCACTTTTCCATCAGTTAGAGAATTAGGATAGCATGAATCCATTGGGGATTAATAATGCTCACAGCATGTCCAAGTGTGGTAGAGAAGCACAGGGGAATCACAGGGTAGTTTCATACTTTGGGAGGTGGAAAATATTATTTGGTGAATTGGGAAACTACTTTTGAAAACACACACATTTAATTGTTATAACAAATCCAGTTACCATTGTATTAATTAATCAGAGACAATATGTTGGATTCTATGCATATCATGCAGTGAAAACTGATCTGCCTGCTCTCTACACAAGAAACTTATAACCTAGAAGAGCAAGAAATAAAGAACCATTGAGGGCATTTCAATTTTAACCACAGTGGTTAAATAATCCGGGAAATGTACACAGCAAATCAAATATTATTTTCAACTTGTGTTTTTGTGGTTTGCTTCTCTGAATGAAAGCTTAAAAGGAAATTGCATTCAGCCATTCACCTGTTGGGACTGCCTTACAAAATCTCTTCTTGTACCACTCGGTTGCTACGCTCCTCGCCTAACTTCACTTGGGAAGCTCTTAACACTGGTGAATATTGTGCAAGTTTTCCCTGACAAAAAAAGCTTAAAATGGGTGTTAGGTTTCTTAAAGCTATTTCAATTAGCTATTAGCAAGGAGCAGTAATTTAACTGCCATGTGAGACGTTTGAGGTCAGCAGGGAAGATGCCGTCAGTAGCCTTACGCAGCCAAGTGTCCCGATCATCAGGGCAGGTCTGAGGTCAAGCTGGGAACAAAATGATAGGTTGAGCTAAACGAGGTCCCGAGTCTCTGGGCTGGGGCATGGGAGGAGGTGTCACCTGAGGGGTGACTCTTCAGTTGGTCAGGCTAATGATGAATTCTCAGACTGCCACAGTCCTAACAGAGTTTGTGAATGTTACTGTTGAAAAATCTTCTGTGCAGACTGAAAAATCTTCTGTTACAGACTAAAGACACATAAGGAAGAAGGTACCATAAGCTAAACAAAGCAATCTTGGATCATCACAAATCTAAAGCAGAGGAGCAAGCTCAACCAAAAGCAGAGACCCAAAGCATCACAGGAAGCAAATACTGGAATTGACATATTTACAAAACAGCGAAATGGACCTTTCACTTCATGATGAATCTCGAAACGGACTTTTGACATATAGTGGGAAATGGGTCCTTGCCCTTGCAATCTGAACCCCGTCCATAGTTTCTTACAAGGTCCTTCCCTTTCTGTTCTTGTGCTTTCTTGAGGGATGACCAAGGGGAACAAAGATATATTGAATACTCAGTTCTAGTTTCTCCTCTCACCTATTTCTTTCTCTGCAAAGGAGTAAATCTGGATAAATACCTAGTGCTTTTATAACAATTTGCAATTTCTTCCAATTTCTTTTGTTCACATTTTTAAACAGAGTAACTACCCTTTGTAAATTATGGTTCTTGGGAAGCAGTCATCGTTGTACAAGTATCTGCTGAATTTGAGAGTGACTAGGCAGTAACTAACCACAGGTTTTCCAGGTCAGCTTCCTATGCCCCCATTGCCCATTTGCAGGGCATCATACCAAAAATCTAAGCAGATTAATCCAGAGTGCTACGTAATTACCTCTAGTGCAACTGTCCCACGGACTGTTAAACTACCCTTGACTACACAAGTCACTGGATAAAATAACTGTGCTGGAGACACTAAAAGCCTTTTTTTCCCCCCCTGCACAGGCAAACAGATAAACACCCCAGCATCTCAGTGTAGGCTGCCCTCGGACCCTTTCCATACTACATATACATGTCTCTCCTCTTCTAAATCTATTTTAATTCCTTGGCCCTTCCAAAATGAAAGTTGTGCATGATTCAGTCTGGGACCTTTCCTGTCGCAGCCACATATTCAGGGAAGTCTGTGGTAGTAGCAGTCATGTTTCCAGATCAGTCCAGAGGGATAGAGAAGAATGTTTGTAATCTGTCCCACTCTATATGTCCTGTAACACCAGTGCCATTTGCTAAAAGATTTAGTCGTTATCTGCCTTCCTGGTTTACAAAGCTCCCATTTATATCCTTAGACTTTACATACCATTCTCATTTGAAAACCTCGTGGGAAAAAAAAAGAGGAAAGTCAAAACAGGTTATGAAATCTCACAAAGACAGACTGAAAGTTCTCAGACAAAGAATTACTGAGCTCCACAGAAAACAGGAAAAAACACATCCTTGACATCACTACGAACTGCATTTTCAGTAGTCTAACAATTATTTTAGATGCCCTAAAAAACTGTGGTTTACATTTGTGAATAGTCCTCAAGGAGAGAATCCATTGCCAAGTCCCTCAGCAGTTTCAACAGTGAAACTGTATTACCAAGAAGCAATTCTTTGCCATGGCTGTTGTATCATCATTTCCTCTCAGTCCTGCCAATTTTTTAACCATTTGCCTCTTTCATATGGAGTTACTATTACTCTCTGTATTGCTTCTCCTGTAGAAGTTTGGATATGATACTCGCCACAGCACCTCTTGCCCCTGTGGACTTCCTACAGCAAAGTCTCTCGGTATTCTGAATTCCAGCTTCTTGTGGAGAAAGGCTCTGTATCTGCACAGCCAGCTACTCCCTATAGAGAGTGTGTCTTGAGATTACACTGACCGATAGTGCAAAGCCAGTTCCTGAGTGAGGAGCACTTCCTGGTAGAGATGAAGCCGGAATCTATTCGGACACAGTCACCATCATCTGTTACATTGACATGGAATCTAAAAAGCCAAAATAAAAATTAGAGTAGAATTTTGATCTAAAAATTAGAAGATCTGTTTCTTATTCTTTGTAAAACTGGGTCTTTAAGACTGTGGAGAATAAAGTAGAGAATGATTTAAAATGAGCCCTGCTTCTCACTGGAAGGATCAGAACTCACATGCACAGGAAACAGATATTGATACTCCGATGCACCTTCTGTTAAAGCAAGCTGCTTTGATCCCTACAGAGATGTACCACGTGTACTTGTACTTTACAGTCTACAGTGTGTCGTGAGCACAAAAGGCACAACTGTCCAGAGCAGGAGAGAGAGGATCCTAGTGGGACCCATGGCAGCAGTACTCCTCCAGTACAGAATGGGGTCCTGCCACCTCTTCCTGCTGATTTTGCTGAGCCTCTGCAGAACCCACAGGACGTGGCCGCAAAGAAAGCCAGTCTCTGGAATACAAAGTAGACAAAAGCCCAGTGACTTTCCAATGTGGTCCTGAGCACCTCAGTTGGTCTTAGGAGGGAGACCCTGTGTATACTGGCTGAGTGTTGAACCCTGCAAGGCCAACAGGGCAAGCGAATTCAAACAATTTATAATGTCTAACACTGGTAATTCATCCTAATAATGCAAATGTTACTCATAATCCCATACAGTGGGATTAGATGGAAACAAGTGACTCTAGGCATAACCTAACAGCCGCTATGAAACATTAAAAAGTAGGCAATGATGTCCCTTTCCCACTTCTCTGGGGACATAACTAGTTTTACTAGCGCAGTATTACGATTTTTACAGCCATATGACAGCCCTCATTTGATAAGACATGCCAGTTTATCTACAGTGGAATATGTAACACAGAATAACTCTTCTACTCGGACAAAAAAGCTGCTGATTCTCTTCCTGCATAGTATGTTTGAAAGAAAACTCACAAGTTTGTGTCAAATGATTCTCCATTCGCCCAGAAGAATTTGTTTCCTTTTCTGCGCAGCCCAATCCAGAAGTCTGTTATGCGCATTCGATACATCATGAAGTTCTAGACAAAACACAAAATAAAATGACATATGGCTGTTAGATTTCTTAATGATTATCACTACATAGCTTTTTGTATTAAAACTGCATATATAATATATACAGTGCTGGACTGATGTTTTACTGCTAAATTTAGTTAGACAAAATGTGCTATTTTCTTTTGTTTTTCTCAGCCATACAGAACACCCTGAATTGGTAGGACACAAGGAACATAGTAAAAAGAAAAATGGTTTGAAAATACAAAAAAACCACAGGTAGAACCTACTGCATGAACCAGGTATTTTCAATACCATGGGTTCCAGCATCATATAATCACAGCCAGTCTTTGCCTTTTGTGGAAACAGAGAAGCTGACTGTTTTGTGTAGAATTAACAACACATTTTTGTTCCTTACTTGGCCACTAAATCATTTGTTACGTTAACGAAATCACCCTTAAAAAAATCCTGCGTCCTTAAAGAGTGTAAAGAAGATAAACCACATAGATGTGCAGCAGTGCACTGAAAATTAGTTTAGTTATTCTTACTGTGAGGAATGCTGTTGGCTGCACTTTTGGGTACTCTGGAGAGTATGTCAAGAGGGTGTGAGGGGTGAGGATAGGCTAAATTGCCTAACTTAAAATGCATTCATAAATTGTTAGTTTTAAAAAAAAAAACAAACAAAAAACCATGCCTTTTTTATTAGTAATTAGGAGTCACAACTCCATTTTTATATTCTTTCAGATTTTAATTTATACAGAGTTCGCCTTTTAAATTTCTGAAATACCCTTTAAGGTATTAATAGAATTTCTACAGCAGATTTTAGTGAAGAGACCGTGTCGCACTGAAGAAGTCTACAGATTGGACTGACTCACAGCAACAAGTCTGCTGCACAGTATGCTGGGTTCCAAGCTATACAGGGAATAAGTCCTGGAGTTCTGGAAACCACTAGGGCGGCAGACACACCAGCTGCAGACATTGCAGCAGACATTGAAGCTGCAACCCATAGTCCAAGAGGGATCAAAAGAGACTTCAGGACCTGGGGACAGTTGGTGAGGGAATCTGGAGCATAATCTTATCTTTATCTTATCTTAAGATAATCTTATCTTTTCCTCTCTCCTTCCAGTTGTGGGCAGAAACATGGAAGAAAGAAACAGACGCGGTCTATTAACATATGGCTCTGTGGCTGGTATCACCACCACAATGTCAGGTTTTTCAATAATGGGATGGCTGACATGGCACCAGGCTTGCTGGCATCAGATGAGATTCACCTCTCTCAAAGGGGGAAGAGAGTCTTTGCTCAGGAGCTTGTGGGGCTCATTGACAGAGCTTTAAACCAGACTTGAAGGAGGAGGGGGATAATATCAAGCTTGCCCGTGACAAGCTGTAGGATGACATGCCATAAATAGAGGGACGGGGTTCTAGCAAGGGCCCTCAGCCTGTTGCTCTGAGGTACGACGGGGACACTGCAGCACTCTTGAAGTTTACAGAGACGAGCCAGTGGCTCCTGAGGTAATAAGAGCCAACAAGGCAAACACCAGGAAAATACCTCAAAGGAATTAAGGGAAGTTCCTCTTAGAAGTTGACACATCCAATGGCCCAGCTGAAGGCCCCACACCAATGCATGTGGCATGGGCAACAAACAGGAGGAGTTAGAAGGCACCGTGCTGCTAGAAAGTTACAGCCTGGTTGCCATTACTGAACCGTGGTGGGACAAATCCCATGAACAGAGTGCTGACAGCTACAGGCTGTTCAGAAGGGACAGGCAAAGAAGGAGGCCTTGAGGCACTGCCCTCTACATCAAAATATGGACAGAGTATGAAGAGCTGTGTTTGGAGAATAGCCACAAGCAGGTCAAAAGCTTATGGGTAAGAATTAGAGACTGAGGCAACAAAGGGAACCTTTTGGTTGGTGTCTACTACAGGCCATCCAATAAAGGGGAGCCTCCTGATGAAGACTTTTTAGTCCAGCTACAGGAGGCTTCACACTTGCAGGCTCTTGTCCTGCTAGGGGACTTCAATCACACCAACATCTGCTGGAAAAGTGGCACAACGAGCTGTAGGCAATCTGGGAGACTCCTGGAATGCATCGAGGATAACTTCTTAAGGCAGGTAAGAGACAGCCCTACCAGAGGGGATGTGATACTGGACCTAATGGTTACTAATGCAAGTGAGATAATTGGTGACATCAAGATTCAAGGTAACCTGGGCTGCAGTTCTGCAGACTGGTCGAGTTCACAGTCCTGAGGGATACAGGTCAGGTGAAGAGTAAAGTCAGGACTCTGAAGTTCAGGAAAGCAAAATTCCAGCTGCTCAAGGAGTTAGTCAATAGGACCCCCTGGCAAATGGCCCTCAGGGACAAGGGAGCAGAACAGAGCTGGCAGATCTTTAAGGATGCTTTCCACAGAGCGCAAGAGCTCTCAGCCCCTGGTGTTAAGAAATCAGGTAAGGAAGGCAAGAGACAGGCATGGCCGAGTTGAGATGTACTGGTCAAACTAAAGGGCAAGAAGGAGGCTTTCACAGGCAGTGGAAGCAGGGACAGGTATCCTAGGGAGAGCACAGGGACACTGTCTGGTTGTGTGGGGATGGGGTCAAGAAGGCAAAGGTACAGATGGAGCTGACCTTGGTAAGGGATGCGAAAAATAGTAAGAAGGGCTTCTAAAGGTATGTCAACCAGACAGTGAAGGCCAAAGAAAGTGTATTCTCCCAGGTGAGCAAAACTGGCAAGCTGCTAATAACACATGAGGAGAAGGCTGAGGTATTCAACAACTTTTTTGCTTTGGTCTTCACCAGTAGCCTCTCTTCCCATACCTCTCAATTTGATGGACCACAAGATGGACACTAAGGGAGCAAAGTCCCTCCCACTGTAAGAAATCAAGCTTGTGACCACCTGAGGAACCCAAACTAGTTTATGGGACCTGACAAGAAGCATCTCAGGGTCTTCCGCGAATTGGCGGATGGAGTTGCCAAGCCAGTCTCTATGATATATGAAAAGTCATGGCAGTCAGATGAAGTCCCTGGTCACTGGAAAAAGGGAAACACACTGATTTTTTAAAAGGGTAGAAAGGAGGACTCTGGGAACTACCAACCTGACAGCCTCACTTCTATGCCTGGGAAGATCATGGAACACATCCTCCTAGAAGCTAGACTAAGGCACCTGGAGGACAGGGAGGTGATTCAAGCCAGCTGGCATGGCTTCATCATGAGCAAGTCCTGCCTGGTCAACCTAGTAGCTTTCTATGATGGAGTGACTACACCCGTGGACAAGGAAAGAGCTACGGATGTCATCTATCTGGACTTCTATAAAGTCTTTGATGTGGTCCCCCACAACATCCTCTTCTCTAAATCAGAGAGAGAAATTTGATGGGTGGACTGCTTGGTGGATGAGGAATTGGTTGGATGGTATCATCCAGAGGGTCAATGGCTTGATGTCCAGATGGAGATCAGTCATGAGTGGTGTCCCTCAGGGGTCTGCGTCGAGAGCAGTACTGTTTAATATCTTCATCAGTGACACAGACAATGGGATCAAGTGCATCCTCAGCAAGTCTGCAGATGACACCAAGCTGAGTGGTGTGGTTGACACACCTGAAGGATGTGATGCCATCCAGAGGGACCTAGACAAGCTTGAGAAGTGGGGCTACGTGAACCTCACGAGTGCAAGTGCAAAGTCCCGCACCTGGGCTGGGATAATCCTCAGTATCAACACGACAGGATTGAGAGCAGCCCTACGGAGAATGACTTGGGGGTACTGGTGGATGAAAAAGCTGGTCATGAGCCAGCAATGTGTGCTCACAGCCCAGAAGGCCTACCCTATCCTGAGCTGCATCTAAAGAAAAGTGGCCAGCAAGTCAAGGAAGGTGACTGTCCTCCCCCTACCACACTGTGGTGAAACCTCACCTGGAGTACTGCGTCCAGCTCTGGAGTCATCAAAACAAAAAAATACATGAACCTGTTGGAGCGAGTCCAGCGGAGGGCCACAAAAATGGTAAGAGAAATGGAGAAAGGCTTAGAAAGTTGGAGTTGTTCAGCCTCGGGAAGAGAAAGCTCCAGGGAGACCTTATTGCAGTGTTTCAGTACTTAAAAGGGGGCCTATGGGGACAATCTTTTTAGCAGGACTTGTTGTGACAAGACAAGGGGTAATTTAGACTAGATATAAGGAAGACTTTCTTTTACAGTGAGGGTGGTGAAACACTAGAACAAGTTTCCCAGAGAGGTGGTAGATGCCCCATCCCTGGAAACATTCAAGGCCAGGTTGGACAGGGCTCTGAGCAACCTCATCTAGTTGGAGATATCCCTGCTCACCGCATGGGGGTTGGACTAGATGACTTTTAAAGGTCACTTCCAACCCAAAACATTCTATGATTCTATAACACCAAATCCAAGACTCTGGACATCTTACCAGATCTTGTTGGCTGTCAATCACTGCAAGGGAAGCTCCAAAGGCAGAGCAGAATTTTTGACTGGAAATCCAATCTGCCACAGGTCCTGAGTGATAGTAACACTTCCTCTTGTAGTACAGCCAGTCATCAGGGCATGGCTCCAGGTGAGGTAATTTACGTGGATCTTTTGTTCAAATGAAGAAATGAAGAAAACATTACTTACCCATGGTTACATATTAAAAATATGATTATATACATATTTACACGTTCTAGTCCTGTCTCTGAGAGCTTAAAAAATACCTGTGAGTTGCACTGAATTAAGCAGGGGATGGGTGAACATAATACAACTAAAGGATTGTGCTCAGTCTTAGTTTTTTCCAGTTAGACCAGGTAAGGTGGGTCCAGTAATCCCTGACTGCATGCTGACGTGCTGGGCATGTGTCAGCAAACATACTCCAACATGTGCAAGCAAAAACCTCCAGCTACCCTTGAGGCACTGGGGGTGACAAAATCAGGGCAGAAAGACATTTTTGGCAAAGAGCACAAACATAGACACTAGTTATCTACTACGAAGCAGCTAAAATTTGACCCTAAATGAGTTCTAGTTCAATGTACTCAGCTCTAAAAACAACTACAGGTCAGAGCCAAGTCAAGAAGTCAGTACTGCCTCCCTAACTCTGCTTATGGCTTTGGCACTCCTCAGCACTTTGCCGTGCTGCACTACAATGAAATCCTGCAGAAAATTCTAAAAAAATTAAATTCAGTTAAATGCTAACAGAAACAACAAAGGACAACCCGTAACAGAATTTAGTTTTACTTTCATTTTCAGGAAGCGTTAGAATCTCTCTGCAACAGCAGCCATGGCAGTTTGTGTGTGAGCTGCAAATCACCCAAAATACCTCTTACCCTTCAGCTACAAAGAGATAGCATAACGAAAAAAGTAACGAACTTCTTTTCAGCGCTAGGTGGTTGTTGGTTTATTTTTCTTTATATAAATACACTTACTTAGAGAAATCCAGGATAAAAGCAAAATCACAGCAACAGCGATGGCAATTCCTGCAATTCTTTTCCAGAAAGAGAAGTGTGAACACATATCTAAGGAGAGAAAGACATACTAATGCTCACCAGGGAATAAAGCACACGTTAGGAACTGCAGACTTAGGTCAAAAAAGCACCAATGCAGAGGTACATTAACTGAATTAAGATTTTCCAAACACTTGCACCTACCCTTGTGAAACGAGTGGGTACTGCGGAGCTTCCGTTCTTCTAAAACTCGACCGGATTTTAAAACGTTCTTAAATCCCGCCGAAATACTCGAGGAACAGAGTCCCCCGACTGCCTCATGCCCATGGTACCGCCCCGGGGAGGACAGGCGGTCCCTAGCCTCGGCCAGCCCTCCGGCTCCCCGGTACGCTCCGGCCCACCGCGCTGCTCCGCCGCACAGATGGGGCCTCCACGTCGTGCCCTTCGGTCCCCTCTCGCCTGACTCACCGGGAGGCGCTTTGCCTTTCCAGTGAGTTGCCGCCGTCCCGAGCAGCCGCTTTCCCTCCGGTATCGGCTCTCTCAGCACCACCGATCGGCAGCCCGTGGGGGACTCGTCCTGGAGCGGCAGCCTGGCCAGCAGCGGGTCGGAGGAGACCCGCCGCCGGAGCCGCCGGAGCCGCCGCAGCTGATCGCGGCGCCAGAAGTGGGAGAAGCGGGAGAAGCGGACCGCGCCGCACTCTGCCTCCTCCATTGCCGCCGCGGGACGAAAGCCTTTCGGTTTCGCGCCCGGGGGAGGGACTCGCCACTTGAAGCGAGGCACCGGCGGCGGTTTCGGGACGGCGCCGGTAAGAGGCGGATGGGGATCGAGGCGGCGCCCATCCGGGCAGGCGGGGAGCGGGGGCGACGGAGGGGTCGGGATGGGCCAAGCGGACGCGAAAGCATCACGGCGGCCCCGGGCATTCGCAGACCTCCCCCGGCCGCAGCGCCGGGAAAAGTCGGATGGTGCTCCTGGGCTGGCTCAGGCCGAGGGCCGTACGCACCGCGGCCGCCAGAGCCAAAACCGAGGGGAAGGTGAGACTGAAGAGAAGGACAATGTCCTTTCTAAAGCAGGGATGGCCTGAATCTCCCTGTTCACCTGCAGGTGTCTTGTGGCCTGGAGCAAATGAAGCTCCTGCTGGAGTTTCCTCCAAAAGGCAAAAGTTCATCACAAAAAGTGAGAGTAAAATCTTATAGCTAAATAAACTCTCAGAAGTGGAAATGCGCTTTGTGGCTCAATAAAAAACTGTTGAACTTTAGGCTGCATGTTTTTCTTTAATCTTCCAGATGTTCTTTGAAACACTTTTGCCAGCATCTGCCTTCTAGAAATGCCTTGTGTTTACAGCGAGTGGTGGCTCACCTGAAGCCCAGCTATCTGAGTTGCTCACTCTTGTGTCCCAGTATCCAAGGATGGGGAATAGGCTTTTTTTTCCTACCGTGGACAAGAAGGTTCGAGAGCAACTCCTTGTGGCTAGAGTCAAACCCAGTGCTTTTACTGTATAGTTAGAAAGCATGTGATTACAAACTGTGTCACAGTCACTGGAAGCAAGAGGCCCACCTATGAGCAAGCATATATTCGTGTACCAAACAATGAATATCCAGGTACTAAAAAGGACATAGTGTTTGGGGGACGTATTTGGGGCGGTCAGAAGAGTCTTTGGGAAAGAATACCCTATTGGAGAATGTAATTCCAAGTTGTCATTTCTTTCTGCTTTTTTAGGATGGACCAAGTGCGAGTGGAGTATGATTCTTAGATATATTTAGGCACCTAATTACTGCTATGAATTGGTGGAGTTAAGGAGGCTTCTTGGACATGTGCCAATTAACATAAATAATAGTAACAGTAATGAAAGTAAAGATGTTGAAGCCTTTTGTAAAGAGGAGAGTTTGAACATTTTTTTTTATTATTATTTTTTCCTTTTATAACCTAATGCATGAACGTGGATTGAAATTTCTGCAGTGACACGACAATGTTTATAGCTGCATATTGTTCGCTGACTGACTTTTTCTGTTAAATTTATGTAATTGAAAGTGGGATTTAAGAAGAACTGTGAGGAAAACATCACTCACTGGAGTAAGCACAAAAGATTACAGTGAACTTCCCCTCTGCAGACCGTGTTTAAGACTCACTTGGGAAATTGCTTGAACTTTTTGCATGTAGACAAAACTACTTTAAGCTACATAGTAGTGAAGTGGAAAGCTCTGTTTTTTTATGGTCGTTCCCTCCTGCCTTGATAGGCCCCATTTCTTCTGTATCACATTGTTCCCATCTGCTCTGTCCTTGCCTTTCCCTCCATTACAGTCTTTATTTCCCATTGCCCGCTCCCGGGGAAGAAGGATACGTGCAACATATCCGAGGCCTACCTTTTCCTTTTTATGGGCCTCAGGTGTTGCACAGGCTCCTTATTTTCTATTTGTTTCCTCATTTCTCTGTCCACTCTGCCCTCATCCCCTCAGGTACAGGCAAAAACCAAGAGGCAGCTTTGGACTTTCTACTATTTCCACTTGTTTGTAGACAGTAGGGGGAGCACTCATTAAACATAGCTTCTTTCTTTGTTTTCTATCTGTAGGTGGAATCTGAAGATAAATAGATGAAAACCTGGAAGGCACAACCACTTGTTGGGAGCGTAGACCCCACTAATGTCCAGCAAGATGCCAGACAAGAAGTGGCAGCTAGTTCATGGATGCGGAGGACAGGGAGGCGCTGTAAAGAGTGTTTCTTGAAGTCAAAATGTAAGATTTTTTTTTTCTGTGATGTTAGGTAAGACACCTTCCTACAGGAAGTCTGAAGTCTAGCTGCACATCTAATTCCAAGTGTCCTGGCTTGGACAAGGCAAAACCTGGGAGTTTAGTTCTAGGCAAAGTTGTAGTCATGAAAATTAAGATAGTTGTTATGTTTCATCCTTTCATGTGAAAATGGGCTTTTTTTCCCATGTGGTAGTTTATCTGTATGAAATACTCTTGGATAAGATGCAGGAGGTGAAGCCAAACCTCATTAGAGAAAATACTTTGTGCCTTTGCAACAGGTGGGCTTGCACATCTGCATTAAAATTCGAGTGCGAAGGACAGCTGGTGACAAAGAGAAAATAGATTTGATCCAAGACTGCAGCCCTGATTTGAACTTCAGCCTTTAATGTTTGAATTGCATGAGAACATTCTCCTGTTTTCCAGATGTGACTGTAGCTTGATTGGAGTTAATGATGACCCATGAGTTCTCGGCCTCCAGAGGCTATTGCTGAGAGGTCTGCAAAAACATAGAGGAGATTGTAAACCTGGGACTGGAAGACTTAAATTTTCAATAGAGGGATCTGCACGTTTGTGGAAAACTTTAAGATATATATGGGTCAAAAACCCCCCACCTAATGAGGTGATAGTTGGCTATGTTATCAAATCATCCAGTTCTATGAATGTCAGTTCAGGGTGCCTTGTTTGGTTGCAGTAGTGCTTTGCATTTACATACTTGGAGCTTAAATTAAAGGCTATTCTGCTGCTGTCTCACTGAACACTGAAACACAGGGTGAGCCTTAGTGCTTTTCTATACAAAACCATTAATGATCTTCTTTTTCACAGTCTGTCGGCTATGCACAGTTTGTGGATTTGTGCTGGTGGCTGTCATCATTACATTGGGTAAGCTTTTGAAACATTTTCCATTTGAGATACGTTTCCTCTAACTGCTGAACTCCAGGATCACAGTAGTCAAGTGTGTGGCCATTAGGACGCTACAGTGTCTGCAGTTACAAAATCTGGGACTTCCATCACTGTTTCAGTTATTTTGATGTTGATATAAGGTTGAATAATCTCCAGGCAGACCTTACAAGGCGAAAGAATTCTCCCTGCAGATAAAACCCAGATAATTCAGCTGTAAGTTTTTGTTTGCTTTTGCTGCATCCTTACTGCTCTGAAGTGTATAGTTTCTTGTCTGGCCATGCATGTAGTATATACATGTCTTGTCAATGCTTAGCACCACCAACTTACTTGATTGTACCAGATAGTTAGTGCACCGAGTCAGCGTTGCATCTCCAGGCATAGAATCCAGGCTTGTTGCGTGGGCTGCTCCTTGATCTGGTCCTGAGGCTCCTTTGTTGTCATATGAAAAACAACTATGCAATGCAGATATCTTTTTTGCAAATAGTCTTTGGGGATTATTCTGCCTTTTTGTCTTTAAAAATCCATTTGTGTTACATGCTGTATTTTTAAGAAGTCAGCTCTGCCTCCTAGTGGCACAGTAGAGACCAGATGTTCTCCCACAGTCCTGTGCAGAGCTCTTCTATCGGAACAAAGGCTGTGCTGCCTGCAGTATTCCCTCAGGTATCCAAGGCACTGGGTGCGCGTGTATCTCAATGAAGTCTCCACAGCCCCATCTGCACAGGGAGCTCTTGAATCTCTGCATTAAATACCTCTTTGCCCTGCTCCCTGCAACTGCTTGGTGTATCGTAGCGAGGTCCTCTGCACACACATGGAATGGAGGACAGTAGTGACATCTGTCCCTGTTGATTTTCGCTTGCTTTGTTAGGCTTTTATGTAAATGGAATCAATCACATTTTCTTGCAGGGAGGTGAGAGCAGTGCTTACAGGTGACTTGTTAAGGAGATTTCCAATATATGGCGAAGAGTAGCTCGTTAGAAAGGAAAAGAGAGCAAGTGTGGCAACAGCAGGCTGCAGAGTCTGGGAAATCAAGGCACTTTCTGCAAGCCCTTCTACTCATATAATGGCCAGTTACTTTCATTTCAATATTAGCCATCTCCAAGCTTAAGCAGCGAGTAAATGCACTTTGAGTACAGAAGGTCTGAATTCGATCCCAGCAGGATGACCCAGGAAATACACTTTATACATTGCATGAGCCTTGGTGTTGCAAAAGATACCGTGCTGCACAAAAAAAGGCCACTGTAACCATTCAGCAGCAATGAGGGCAGATTATTTTTGGTTTGGAATATAGAAATCCAAGTAAATGCAAATTAATTTTCTTCATTGCAAGAAATTAAACTCAGCACTGAAGCAAAACGTGCCAGTGAGTCCTGTCACCTCCACTGAGCTACTGTGGCAGAAAGAAGAAGAGAGGGCATCAAAATACAACTGGACTACAACTCCAGTGAACTATTCTCCAAAGCACCATCTCCAAATACGAGTAATTTTTGCTTCTTCATTAACAGACAAGTTTCATTAGCATCATATCAACACCTGATTTACTTACCTTCACATAGATTTATAAAACACTTAAAGGTCTGATAGAAAATCAAAGCGACTTGTCTTCATGAAATGTCTTACCAGTTGTAGGTATTCAAGCAACTTCGTAACTTAAAATGAATTTGATTAGTAAATTACCAGTATGAAGTTTATTAGTTCATTACCCTAATACTGGATTTAAAATGTGTCAAGTATGAATTGTCAGTGCCTCTAATTCTCTAAAATTCAGGAGTATTTTCTAAATCCTACTTATTTTCTACTGATGGTAATAATTAGGCTGCAGCTCCCACCTCTCCCCTTTCTCAGCTGAAGACAGTACCTGAAAGGCAGCCAAGGTCAGGACCCCTGCCCTTCCTTTGGCTTCTCTTCTGGCATCTAGTGTGGCACTGGCTTTCAAAAAATCTACATTTTAGGTTCAGTTACGCTGATGAATGCTAAGATTTTACCAGGTATAAATTTTGTTCTTTCTTTTCCTTTGTAGCTTTAAAATCTGAGATATGTCATCATGGAAAATTTCCTTCTGAACAGTGCCCCAGCGAGTGGATAGGTTACAAAAGGAAATGTTATTTCATCTCAGAGGAGGAAAAAAACTGGACATCTAGTCAGACCTTCTGCGCTATGAAGGAATCCTTACTAGTCGTTTTTGAAAACCAGGAAGAAATGGTAATGGGAAAAAAACCAAACCGACAACAAAATAGAACACACCTTCTGTGTCTCTCTCTTCTCTCTCTTTCCTTGACAAAGCTTTCCTTTTTTTTTTTTTTTATTTTCTATTCAATGTTTATGCTTTAAATCTTTGTAAAATAAGTAAGGTGTGTGAATTCAGCTAATAGGAAGTACCTGCTTTGTCACTGTAAGGAGCTGGCTGGCTGCAGCAAGCGCAGCAGCAGTACCAGCTGCCCCACACTGCTTTGGTGCCTGGATTTGACTTGACTGACTCTGAAAAGCTCTTTGCAATTAATCACTTTGCCTAGTTTACTTTTCTGTCCTATGAACCTTCATCTTCAAAGCAGGCATGAATCTGTTCAGCATCCAGTGCGGACAAATCCATAGATACTTTGGTTTCTGTAAGAAACTAAGCATTTAAAAACATTTCTTGGCATACTGTAAATTACCTTTATCTGGTTTTAGGTATGCCTTAATACCTCTTGCAGGCATATGCTTATACCAGTGGTGGGAATATACCCCTGGTAAGCTGGTCTGGACATTTTCTCATGCTAATCAGTTTGTTAAAATACTTTGATTTGCCTGTGTTATGGTCCAGTTGCATTGAGTCGGTGGATGGTAGTGACAGCTTTCTGCTTCACACTACTAAAACTGTAATAGGTTTTTACAAATCTGCTGTCTTTTAAGTATTGCCGACGACAAACTAGTTTTATCAAAAAAATAGTTTTAAGGTAGCTTAACATTTGAGCTTTCCTGTTCCTGTGATTGTTGAACAGAGGTCAAAAGGCTTCTTTTTCGTTTGGCTGGTACCTATTAGTGGTGCGGCACACACTGAAATGGAGGAAATGTCAGTGAAATTACACACAAGTCGCATCTGAATTTGCCTTGAACTAATAAATATTTTTACAGTGACAGGAATTTCAACAGTGAGAAGGATGCAGGGCCTAGTTCTTACTTTGTGTGCCAGTCCCTTCTGGAATGTGGTCTCTCATTTTATCCCATCATCACACCAGTTTCTTTAATAATTCCAACCATATTGGCCAGGTTGTCCCCGCTTCACAAGCCACTTCTGCATTGCTGCTCTGTGACTGAGCCATCTTACCAAATTTGTAAATGCCTCGCTTCCTTATGTATCTAAAAGCTTCACTTCTAATTCAGTGCCGGTGATACTCAGCTGATAATAGGCTAGGCAGAAATCGGTGTTATTTAAACTGCTGCTTAATAACCTTATACCTACAAAATGTAAAAACAACTTATAAAAGAACAGCACAGGTACACTGTCACTGGCTTACCAGGCCAGATTAGCACCCTGTGGTGTGCGTTGTCTGGTCTCCAGCACTGGATACGGGGAGCCACACCAAAAACTGCGGAAATGGCATTGGGACCATACCGAGACAGTTGCTTAGGAACTGGATGGAATTGAACTTGCTAGGGGGGAGTGAAGGAGTATAAGGGGGCACTCTTACTGAATATTAGAGTTCATTTTTAAGTTCACTGAGACTACTGATAGGTATCTGGTGGCAGGGAGTTCTGTCATATTAACCTGTTGAAGTACATCATTCTTCACTGTGTTTGATACAGGTTGTTGAACTCTCTTTTGCTCTTTTTATCTGTAAATCCACAGATAAAAAACTTTAAGTCATAACTTAAATAATAATTGGGAAGGAGAGGAGTTCCCATATGCCCTCTGAAATGCAGGAAACACCTGTGTGTACCGAGCTGCGTATGTAGAGACTGATAAACAGACAGACACAACCAGTTTATGGTGTTTGGGTATTTTTGTGTAGTGGACACCAGTCATTTTCAGGGGTATAGAATCAAATAACTTCATTGAAGTTTATGCTGCCGTGAGGGTCAATTCAAAGGCAGAATTAGGCTCCTAACTCTCAGCGAAATGCTTGTGAAAGTGTTCTAGATGACAGAGTGATGAACTAGTTGTCCTCAAAAGTCACTGGAGGTTATTTTTTCTCGTGTTGACAAAAACCCAAGGCTTTTCTTTTTTTTTCTTTTTTTTAAGCTTTCTTTAGCTGGACGTTTGAAAATAGATGACTCCTGGATTGGATTGCGCAAGAAAGGTGAAAGCTTCTACTGGGAGAATGGTATTGACTTGAAGATGGACTTGTAAGTTCCTTGTGATTGTCTAACATATACTTAAGCAAGTGCAAAATTAGGCTTTACAGCACAGGGTTATTTCTATCAGGATTCTTCTTTTTCCTGTGATTTATAACTGACTTTGAAAATGAACTCTTTGCAGTTATTACTGATCTAACTCAATAGCATCAACGTAGAGAAGTCCCTGATTCAAGAAGGGGTTTTTTGCTAGCTCAGCACATCAAGGCAATTTTATTGATCACCCCTATTTACCTTAATTTATACATATTTTTCAGTACATAGTGTAGGCATTTCAGTCTCTTTTCAGATCTTCAACATTTTTGGTTTCCAGTGTGATCTTTTGTGCTCATCTTCCTGAAATACACTGTATCTAGAAAATACACATACATTTTGTAGGGATGAAAGAGAATTAAGTTACAGATATGAGGAAATAATAATCTTCAGATGGATTAAGCAGCTTCATAAGAAAAGTCCTATCTGCTTTTGTGAGTTTGTCACAACCTGCAGACAACCCAGATTTTCTCCCTATTTATCTTAGGAAATCTTTGGGCTACAACAGCTCTGCATCAGGCCCATCAAACAGTAGGTCGCCTTTGTCTTGCTCTGCAGAGCATTTATGACCTCAGTAATTCTAGGTAGGATATGTCATAAACTGTCTTTTGTCTTTCCTCCTGTGGTTTTATGGTACCTGGTATGGACCATTCATGGAAATGGAGATTCATGCAACACTGCATGAGCTGAACAGCCTTTTCTAAAATGATTTATCACTCACCTTGGGTTTAGTACCATACCACAGGGAACCAAAGTCAACTGGAAACTTCTTCAGCAGAAGTTTTGTTTCACAGCAGGCTAAAATATTCAACTCAGTTGTAGAAATTATTTAGTAATCACCATTTTCTTCCTCTGTTTTTCAGGTTCCAGATACAGAATCACTCTGAGTGTGCCTATGTGGATGCCTTCATTATTTCTACATCAGCATGCTCTTTGCCCAGGCGCTGCATCTGTATGCGAGTCCTGATTGCAGTGACTTAGATCTTCATTTGATATTGACAGTTAAGACTTACCCATCCATTGTACTGTCACTGCATACATGGCAGACCTGCTGTGGCCATGCTGTCTCAGAGCATCTGGAAACCTACAGGAGAGAAAAGGGTTTCTTTCAGCTTCCAAAATGTGTTTCTAGGTCTGCTGTCCTAGGACAGAAGGAAATCTTTGGGTTGTGTCTTTGTAGATACAAATACCTACAAAGATAGACTCTCTTCTGTCCTAGGACAGAAGAGAAATGTGCTCAGTCTGATTTACAGATCACCTGCAAAGGAGTCTATCAGTGCTGGCTGATGAAGCTGAAGGTTCAGTGGGATTCCTAATAGTCTTCCGATAAAAAAAAGATCTCATTTGTGTTCTTCCTCCCAACATGTGGCCTTGGGGATGCACAGCACCCGGAGATACCAGCCAGCACACCTACAGAAACAAACAAATCACAAATCTTTGGTTTCTCTGAAAATGCCTTGTAAACTCTGCTGGGCTTTGTGAGGACTATTTCAGTACAACAGTTCCCTATCTGCCAGTCTTCTGACCTCACCTTCAGCCCTCATTTGTCTAAAAGTAGCAACTTTTATTTCTACTCTGACGTAGTGATCTTAGATTTTTCCGTAAAACTTGTTTAAGTGAATGTACTCGGTTTGCACCGTGGCCAGTCTGGCCATTACTGTCATCAACATTTCCTGTGGTTGGAGTGATGGGAAATTCAGTACTGCTCAAAGGAAGGAGCTCATAAAGTCTTTTTTACTCTGCCTGGTTTTTATGGGGCCTTTCTTTCATATTAGTGTTTACCAGGTTTGATCATGCTGATTTGAGCTTGTTCAGAAAGCAGCAGGCACCTTCCACCTCAACACAGGATTATTCATCGCCAGTTGCATTATCTACACATCTAGTGCACAGTAATCTGAGGCAATGGGCACGGTCAGGGATTTTTTTTGCACCCCCTGGAAGTGGTGTTTTGTCTGTGCAAAAAAATCTGCCCCTGGAAAGAGAGTATGGTGTTTACTGATCATAAAGTGCAGGAAAAAAAGTGTTCAGAGCAGACAGCTGTGACAGGCTGGGATGTGAGAGCTGCCACCATTTGCTGGTGCCCCTCTGCTGAAGCTTCCCAGGCATCATCGGGACAACCCCTCAGCTGCTCCGTTCCTGGGATGGATGTGAAGGGTTTACATTAGATTTTCACAGTTCTGTGTTGCAGAAATCTCCAGCGGACAGGTAGAGCAGATGGCTGGGAACAGTAACTTGGTAGCCTCAGTGAGACTGGTGGAATTTATGTTGGAGCAAGCCAACATAAATTCCAACATGAAATTTATGTTGGAGCAGCCAAGTTGGCTGGCTACTGAAAGGACATCAGCAGAGGGTTATGCATTTCTCTGCTGCTTGCATCTTACCTGTTAGTGATGACTGTCATGGAATCATAGAATCATTTAGGTTGGAAAAGACCCTTTAAGATTGTCAAGTCCAACAGTAAATGATGTAGCAGCCTGGCAAGACAGTCCTTTAAAATGACCAATATATACATGGTATAAACTATGGAACTATTGTTCCTTTGTTCCATTGTTCCATTACTCCATTGTTCCATTGTTCACAGTTCCATTGTTCCATAGTTCCACAGTTCCATAGTTCCATTGTTCCGTTATTTCACAGTTCCATAGTTTCATTTTTTCATAGTTCTATAGTTCCACTGTTCCACTATTCCATTGTTCCACATTTCCACTGTTCTGTTGTTCCACAGTTATATAGTTTCAGTGCTCCATTATTCCATCATTCCGTAGTTCCTTAGTTACATTGTTCCATGGTTCCATTTTTGCACATGGAATACCCCGTTGGTCAGTTTAAAGGCACCGATCTGTCCGCTCCTCCCAGCAGGTGCGGCTTTTCCTTTCTACACCCCCTGACATGGAACACAGGATCTAGCAGCGGCCTTGCTCTGCACACCAATCCCTGGTACTATAAAAATCGAGCGTTGCCACTGCCAGAAGCAGCCACTGCCGGTGAAAACATGCTGCTCATTTCAGAAAGTGCAGTTAGTTAAAGGAAAAGTAAAATCAAAATCATTCTATCGTAACTCAAACCAGGACACTTTGTTCCATTGTTCCACTGTTGCATTGTTCCATTTTTCCATTGTTTCATTGTTCCTTTGTTCCACTGTTGCATTGTTCCATTGTTCAGGAGTTCCAGAATTCCATTGTTCCATTGCTGCTTTGTCCCACTTTTCTACAGTTCCATTGTTCCATTCTTCCATATTTCCATTGCTCCAAATGTTCCATAATTTCATAGTTCCATTTTTCCGTTGTTCCAGTCTTCCAATATTCCATTGTTCCGTAGCCCCATAGTTCCATTGTTCCATTAGTCCATATGTTCCATTATTTCATTTTTCCATTGTTCCGTAGTTCCACAGCTATATACCTCCATTGTTTCGTAGTTCCAAATGTCCACTGTTGCATTGTTCCATTGTTCCATTGTTCTAGTGTTCCAGAGTTCCATTTTTCCAATGTTCCATTGTTCCAGAATTCCATTATTTCATTTTCCCATTGTTATATATTTTCACTGTTCCATTGCTCCATTGTTCCATAGTGCCATTGTTCCAGTGTTCCATTGTTCTATTGTTCCATTATTTCACTCTTGCATTGTTCCATTGTTCCAGAATTCCATTATTACATAGTTTGATAGTTCCATTGTTCCATTGTTCCAGAATTCCATTATTACATAGTTTGATAGTTCCATTGTTCCAGAGTTCCAGAATTCCATTATTACATAGTTTGATAGTTCCATTGTTCCAGAATTCCATTATTCCATTGTTCCATAGTTTCATTGTTCCATTGTTAGCTGTTCCTTTGTTCCATACATCAATAGTTCCATTGTTCCATATTTACATAGCTTCAAATTTTCCATTTTCCTATTGTATCTTTTTTCCATGGTTCCCTTGTTCTGTAGTTCCATTGTTCTACTATTCCTTTGTACCATAGTTCTATATTTCCATTGTTCCATAGTGCCACAGTTCCATTGCTCTATAGTCCCTCAGATCCATTTTTCCATATTTCCCTTACTCCGTATGTTCCATTATTCCATTTTT
The DNA here is from genome assembly GCA_013396935.1 of Baryphthengus martii. Taxonomy (NCBI): domain Eukaryota; kingdom Metazoa; phylum Chordata; class Aves; order Coraciiformes; family Momotidae; genus Baryphthengus; species Baryphthengus martii. Next base: position 28,704 of record VWZK01015728.1, read on the forward strand.
TTCCATTTTCCACAGATAACTATCTCCTTTGGTCCATAGTTCCACTGTTGCAGTGTTCTGTTGTTCCAGAGTTCCATTTTTCCACTGTTCCATTGTTCCATAAGTCCATTGTTCCATTTTCCCACTGTTACATTGTTCTGTAATTTCATGGTTCCATTGTTCTGTATTTCTATAGTTCCATTATTTCATGTTCCACAGTTCCATTGTTCCACACTTCCATTGTTCCATTTTAGCATTGTTCCATTGTTCTATTTTTACATTGATCCACAGTTCCATTGTTTCCTTGTTACATTGTTCCATTTTTCCATAGTTCCATTGTTCCATTCTTACGTAGTTCCACAGTTCAATTCCACCATTGTTCAATAATTCCACAGCTCCATAGTTCCACAGTTCCAGAACTCCAATGTTTCGTTGTTCCATTGTTCCATTCTTCCACTGTTCCATTGTTCCATAATTCCATTACACCGTATTCCCATTGTTCCATTGTTCTGTAATTGCATAATTCCATTGTTCTATATTTCCATTGCTCCATAGCTCTGTAGTTCCACTGTTCCATTGTTCCTTTGTTCCATAGTTCCACATCTCCATTATTCCATGATTCCAGGCGTTCCATTTATTCACATGTTCCCTTGTTCTGTTATTTCATTTTTCATTATTTCGTAGTTCCATAGTTTCATAGTTCCACTATTCCATTGTTCCACAGTACCATAGTTCATTGTTCCATAGTTCCAGTATTCCATATTTCCAACACTCCATATGTTCCATTCTCCATTTTTCCATTGTTCCATAGTTCCACCGCTATATACCTCTGTTGTTCCATAGTTCCATAGCTCCATAGTTCCTACGGTGCACTGTTGCATTGTTCCAGTGTTCCATCGTTCCATGGTTCTACAGTTTGTTTGTCCCATTGTTCTATTGTTCCATTTTTCATTGTTCCATTTCCCACTGTTTCATTGTTGCATTATTCCCCTGTTCCATTGGCAATAGTTCCAGTTTTCCATTGTTTCATTGTTCCATTGTTAAACTCTTGCATTGTTCGAGTTCCAGAATTCCATTATTCCATTGTTCCATAGTTCCATTGTGTCATAGTTCTATTTCACACTGTTCCTTTGTTTGAAAAATCAGTAGTTCCATTCTTCCATATTTCCATTGCTCCAAATGTTCCATTATTCCATTGTATCATTGTTCCAGTTTCCCATTGTTACACTGTTCTGTGGTTCCGTTGCTCTACTGTTCCACAGTAGTACAGTTCCATAGTTCTATATTTCCATTGTTCCATAGTGCCACGGTTCCATTGTTCTGTTTTTCCACTATTCCACTGTTCCCTTCCTCCTTTGTTCCATAATTCCTCAGCTCTGTTGTTCCATGATTCCAAATGTTCCATTTATTCCCATGATCCCTTGCTCTACCGTTCCATTTTTCATTATTTCACAGTTCCATTGTTCCATTTTTATGTTGTTCAATAGTTCCATGGTTCTGTATTTCCCTTGTTTCATTGTTCCGTTGTTCTGTAATGCCGTCATTCCATAGCTCCATAGTTCTATTTTCCCACTGTTCCATAGTTCCACAGTTCCTCTGTTTCATTGTTCCACAGTACTGTATATCCATAATTTTATATTTCCATAGTTCCATTTTTCCGTTGTTCCATTGTTCTGTAATTCCATAGTCTATTGTTCTATATTTCCATTGTTCCATGATTCTACAGTTCCATTTTTTAATTGTTTCATTGTTCCATTTCTCCATTGTTCCATTGATCTGTAATTCCATAGTTTCAGTCTTCAATATTTGTTGTTCCATAGCTCCGTAATTCCACTGTTCCATTGTTCCCTTTTTTCCATAGTTCCACAGCTCTGTTGTTCCATTTATTCATATGTTCCATTGTTCTATTGTTCCATATTTTGTTATTTCATTATTCCATAATTCCACTAATCCATTGTTCTATTTTCCCATAGTTTCGTAGTTGCTCAGTTCCATAGTTCTATAGTTCCTTTGTTTCACTGTTATATTTTTCCTTTGTTTCATTCACCCATTGTTCCACTCTTCCGTTGTTTCATTGTTCCTTTGTTCCGCTGTTGCAATGTTCCATTGTTCAGGAGTTCCAGAATTCCATTGTTCCACTGTTCAATTTTTCCATTGTTCCACACTCCCTTTATTTCGTTGGGACACTCCATAGTACCGTTATTCCATAGTTATAGATTTCCATTGTTCCACTGTTGCATTGTTCCTTTGTTCCATTTTTTCCATTGTTCCACACTCCCTTTATTTCGTTGGGACACTCCATAGTACCGTTATTCCATAGTTATAGATTTCCATTGTTCCACTGTTGCATTGTTCCTTTGTTCCATTTTTTCCCTGATTCCATTGTTCCATTTTCCACTCTTTCATTGTTGCATTAATCCATTGTTCCATTGTTCATTTGTTCCATGGTAGGGAAGAACCCGCACCCCGTAGCCTGAAGGTGATGAAGAAAGATTACAAGGCCTTGGGACGGTTGGTGAAAGGGTCTGGGGCACAAGTAATTTTCTCTTCCCTCCTTCCACTTTTGGGTGCTGA